>VXBX01006664.1:550910-618544 GCA_013400415.1 Scytalopus superciliaris
GAAGAGACCGCGGTCTTTGCCTCCCCCCGCCCGTCCCTCCGCAGTCTGTCCGGGGGAGCCCCCCCTGCGGAACCCGCCGCACCGAGGGGGGCTGGATGCTCGCCCGCCTTGGCTTGCCTTGTATAGTTAACAGGCTTTGTTTATAGAAGCCATGTTAAAGTGTGGTGAAATGCCTCTGCCCGGCTCTGTTTGAAGCCCTTCTTGCCCCCACTTAAAGAGAAATGAGTTAGGAAATTACAGACTTTCGGATCTAAACAGTTTCAGACTGGCACCTTGATTTTCCCTGCTCCGCCCCAGCCCTGTCGGACGGCAGGGCTCGGCTTCTTCCCCTTCCCCGTCCCCAGCTGCGCCAGGTGTGCTCAGCGCGGCTCCCCGCGGTGGGCCAGTGACCCCAAATCCCTGCCCTTAAAGAAGACCAGGATAGTTTAACTTACGAATTTTTATAAATGTGTCCTGCCAGGGGGTCCCGCAGCCTGACGGACCTCAGGTGTTATGGAGGGAGCCGCCAGCTCCAGGAAGGGCGAGTGCTGTTAAATCCTGCTAGTTTTCTGTGTAATCTCTTTCAATTACAGTAATAATGCCTCATTTTTCTAAAGCATTTTTGGAACATGAAAGCAGCATTAACTTAGAGGAAGCGATATTTACTTCATTGTTATGGTAATTATTGCCATTTCCTTCCAGCAAAAGAAGTGTGTCTGAAGCCCTACCTCACTGCTCTTACCTCTTCTTGGTCGCCTTTGTCAATGCTTATAGGCACATACCAAGGGACATAGATCAACACAGTGGCAAAAATAACCATCTCATGAGAAATTGTGGCCCTGGAGACTAAAATGTAATAAAATGGCCTCTCTAGTGGTGGTGACGTAAATGCTGACAATTAGCAGCTCTTATCAGGGCTTTCTCTTGTGGCCCCTCTGACATTTTTAATTTCCCCTCCAAGACCTCAAGTGATTAATCTTTCCTGTGGGTTGCTCCTAAGGCTCCTGGGTTTGTCCCCTTGGCTCAGGAGTGAAGCTCTTGGCAGGTCCTCCTTCTCCCATGTAAAAGGTGATCTGATCCGGTTTTGACCTGTCTTAAAGAATCTGATCCTCCTTGTGTGATGACTTTACAGGGCTATAATTTTGTTATTCTTGCTTATTTCATTTGGCACCTGTGCTCTCACCAGAGCCCTCCTTCGCTCACAGGATGGGGTGAGCTCTGGCTGTAGGACTGGCATCTGCCAAGGGTTATGAGGGCCTTGGTCCCACTGAGGTATCACTTGAGGGGGCTACCTGAGGGGAATGAGCGGGTGGGAAATCTGTAACCTGTGATAAGAGCATTGTTCTGGGAGCAGAGACACATGCAGCTGTCCCTCCTGGGCACTTAGGAATTTCCCTTGTGCTACAGCAGTCAGAGGTGTGTCAGTGGCACAGATGTGCTCGTGGGGAGTGCTGTTAGCAGGGCTGCTAACTGTCCTGGGCCAGGTGTGCGTTCTGGATTGCTCCAGAGAGCAGCCTCATCCTGCCACTGATTGCTGAAAGCAGTGCAATTGAGGTGTGCTGTGTATGGGGTAAGTCCCGTCCCATGTAGCTGGTGGAGCCTGTCTCTGCCTCGTCCAGGGCTGCCTGTCTCATTGATGCACCCATGGGGCCCCCATGCTGCTCCAGGTGTGTGCTGGCATGGGGGGATGCCAGGAGAGAGACATCCATCCAGTCATGAGCCTAAACTGAGTGTCTTGCAGCTCTCTTTGAACCAGGTGCCTAAATTCAGCCTGCATTTCCTGACAGAAGCTCAGATTTGGTTTCTGGCAGCACCATCCTGATGGTGGGCTCTTGAGCTTATCTTGGTATTTATGGCCCTCATCACCATTGTACCTCAACTCCTTGGTAGTGGCTTATCACTTCTCAAGCTCCTGTATGATGATGTAGGGAGGGTTTATCTCCGTCATGCTGGTGGGAGGCAGCATGTTTGAGTTGCCAAAGCATCTTGTTCTCAGGAGGAAGTCATTGAAGCTTGGTGTTGCAGTCCAGCGTCCAAGAAGGGTGAGGCGCAGTGGTGCCGTGACCATGGGAGCCAGCAGAGCAGCCTGGCTGAGGGCTTCTGGCTGACAGTGGCTGCATGGCATCAGTGGCTACTTGTGTGTTAGGAGAGCAGCAGATGCAATATTGTGTCATTTCCTCAGCTGCTCTTATCTTTCCTTTTGTCACTGCCCAACCTCCCTTTCCGCTTGAAATGTGTGTTCAAAACTGCTTCGGGCTCAAATACATCACCAGTATCTTGTCGTGAGAATGCTTCTGGTTTCTCAGTTGTGTTGGACCAGTTTTCCCAGTGTGAGCTGAATGTGGGGATTTCACAAGTGCTGCTCGTGAGACTTTCTTGTGGAGTTTCCCATCTCTTTAGGAGGGATGCTTCACAGGTGCTTCTGGCTTAGATTTCTTTTCAAAACTGATGGATTCTGGTAGACTCTTTATTATAGTCTTTGTTCAGAAAAAAACCCCAAACTTGTGTTGATCAGTGTGATGAACCCTGGGCCGAAGTCTGCTGGATTGCCTTACAGGAGTAGGAAAGACCCTTGTTTTTACTGCTCTTTGGGTGACACTATG
Source organism: Scytalopus superciliaris (assembly GCA_013400415.1). Taxonomy (NCBI): domain Eukaryota; kingdom Metazoa; phylum Chordata; class Aves; order Passeriformes; family Rhinocryptidae; genus Scytalopus; species Scytalopus superciliaris. Next base: position 553,493 of record VXBX01006664.1, read on the forward strand.
CAGTCAGTGGGGTAGAAATTGAGAAAAGCTCTTTCTGAGCTGTGGATGAACACAATACAATGAATACAATAATAGTTTCTGCAGAGCTGACCTATGCAATGAAATCCCATTGAGGCTGGTGGAACTAATGGAGAAAGCAACCAGCATGTTGTATGAGGAGAAATGCTGTTGAAATGGAGCTGTCTGAAAAGCAGTGCAGTTGACAGACCCCATCCCTCAAGTAACATGAGCTGTTCCCTGTTTGGTTGCATTTGATTTTGATAAACATTGGGGCTTTTTGTTTCCAGTTGAATATATACATGGATCTGTTTGATAAACCCTTGTTGAGATGATTTTTGTGGTTTGTGGTAGTAATCTTGAACCTTTGACCCAAAATGTGGGCAGAGTGGAATTTTGCCTATTTTGTCATGTCAAAAACCTTCCAGCCCCATTAGGGAGGGGTGTGTCCCAGAGTCTGTGAAAAGGGACATTTTGTTACAGAACTGAGCAATTTTCCAATGAAGAAATGGTTTCAAGACAGACCAGTTATGCAAATAGATTAAAAAGATGAAATCCCAGCATGATGCTTGTTGCTGATTTCAACCACAATAATATGAGTTCATCCCTGTTTAGTTGGATATTTAATCTATTTGTGGTATTTTAAAGGCTCAGAATTTATGTAAAGTACAGAATTGGATCCCAATTGTGTGTTTGAGTGTGTTCTTTTGTTTTTTAAGCACAGACCTCTGAACAAGCTTTATAAACTTAAAGCGGGATACAGTGATAAAATTGGACTTGATGGTCTGAAAGCAAGCATGGAACTGAATCCTGTGGTGTGAAAAGACAACAGGTTTAGCTTTGCTAGTGACTGATGTCCTTACTGTGTTGCCCTAGTAGGAAGCAGCTGAGCAAAGGCATCCCAAAGCCACTGATGAGACAAAGTCCCAGTGGTGTGGGACGTGCTGCTGATGGACAACTCTTGCGGGAATTGATGGGATGGGTGGAGACAATCCTTCCTCTGGAGCGTGCCAGGACTCAACTGAGTGGCACAAGCAGCTGGAGCTGGGCTGCAGCCACTTCCCCAGGTGGAGAAAAAGACTCTGGCTGCAGGTTATTTTTCTGAGACATGGGGAGAGCTGGGGCTTTCCATGGAGGCCTCTGTTCCTGGAGGGGAGCTGGAATGCCTTTCCTCTGCCAAAGGAAACATGGGGTGTGGTAGATGTGATAGGATTTAGGGTTGGGCTGGCTTTCCTCCTCAGCCCGGGGGGAGCCTTGGCTGGACCCCACTGTGCACACCTATGGCTGCAGTTCCTCTGCCACATGGTCCAGCTTTTGTGCCCATAACTGCAAACACTGGCATTGTGCTTGGGTCTTGTTCTGAGGCTGGCTGGGCAGAGGGAGACAACTGGGGAAAACTGCTGGGGTTTATAGGAGGGTGAAGGTGACGATGTTTCCTGCTCTGATGTTTACTCTTGCACTGGCATTCCTGGCTGCCAGGTGGGGTGGGGGCAGTGGCAGCACCAGCCCTGCGGTGCGGTATTTTGCTGCCCAAGGTGCTGGGCAGAGTTGCTCCAGAACTAGACAGCTGATAAGTGCCTGTGGAACACTGGCCATTAAGGTCACCTGCCAAGAGCTTCTGGCCCTGCAGAAGTAGCTGGGTTGATGTTTAGAGGGTGGCACGGTGCGTTACGCCTTTGCTTGGAGAGAGTCTTGTCTGGTGTACGTCAGGTGTGGAGAGCAGAGGTTGTGCCCCTACAGACTGTGAAGTCAGTGTCAGCCCTGGCAGTTTCCTGGGCAGCTGCTGGGACTGGGAAAGCCTGTGCTTCAAAGATACAAATGGCTGCTGAGAAGAGGAAAAGACTTTCCTGATCTTCCTGGCTGTTTGGATGAGAAGAAATCAGCCTTAATTGTAGGGATGGCGAAGCAGCAGAATTTTCTTGTGGTAAAGGCAGAGTGCTTTGGAGCACAAGACAGGCTTGATCTTTTCCAGTCCTGTTTCCTGAGTCCAGGGGGCAGTTTGATCTTGAAAATAACCTCTAAAAGAATTGATATGCTAATCAAACTCCTTCTACCACAGTTACATGCAGGAGCAGTACCCTTGTCTGTCCTAGGAGCCAGGGTTGTATTTTCTACAGCTCACCTTTTCAGACCAGTTTGTCATTGGTTATGCAGCAGCTTGATGTCACCCAAACTTTGGAATTCCTGTTTCACTGTACCTCTTCTTTGTGACCAATATAATCTCTTTGGTGACGTCTGACCTACCTTGTTCTGCATAAGTTCCCCAAAGAACCTAAAGAGAGAACTCCACATTTGGAGGGAATGTACCAGCCCCAACTTTATGTGAGACAAAAGTAAATGTTGGACTTCGTAGGAGAAGGTCCTTTTTGTTCCTTGATCTGCTTGTTCCCGGATGTCAAGTTATGCATGGTTGCAGGCTTGTTGGTACCTTTTGTCCTCAAAAATGAGTTTGTCCTCTTTGTAATGTATTTGATTCGTAAAATAAATTGGATTTGAAGGGTGCAGCATCAGAATAACAGGAGTAATTTATTATTTTTTTTCAGTATAAACAGGGAAATTATAGGAGGCCTTAACTGCATAAACAATTGATGTTGTTCTGGACAGTGACACAGTATCTTAGATGGTTACTGATTACTGGACATGTTGATTTATTTAGAGGATGAAATAAACCATCAGGAAAAGCTCAGCTGTTTTTGAGGTATTGTAAGAAATCTCTTTGATTGTTTGTTTGTTTTAGTGTGGGGCATGTTGCAAAACAAGCAGTGAGTCTGAGTAACTCCTTGATCACTGTTTGAGCATCTGTCTGAGCAAGTCATCTCACCTATGTCTTTTTATATGACCTTACTGAGGTCAGCACACATTGGCCTTTTTAGCCACCGGAGCGCTTGTATCAAGTGTGGGTAGAGCCCTTCCCAAATCTTCATTCGCGAAGCCCAGCCATGATGATGACTGAGGTCAGCCCTCTCTGTGCAGTATCTGGTGCCGTCCCCTTCCTGTGTTAGTAATTCTCATCTGACTGTCAGAGTAGGACGTGGAGGCACACTGGAGGGTGAGGGCTGGGCTGCCAGAGGAGCTTGTGCAGTGGAAGCCCAGATCCCAGTGGCGTGGGCTGATGCTCAGGGGTTTCACCAGCCAGAGGTTCCCCTTCTGTCCTGGTGATAGTGTGGTCTGGGCCAGCACAGAGCAGCCAGTGAGATTTGGGCTGCAGTTGTGTTGGACTGTAATGGTGCAGAGAATGGGAGCAACGTTGAAGGGGATGCTCCTGGAGCCAGTTGTAAGGAACCAGCCTGTCATTCCCCCTCCCCTGAAGAGAAAGGGTGGGGAACATGCTTGCCTGAATTTTCTCATAGCCTCTGATCTCTGCTGACCCAGCTGCATGCTTTCGCTGGGAGAAATTATGACTGCTTAGCATAATACTCCAGCACTGAGGACATTACTCATGGTAAAAGAGCAGTGTGGGTGGGTGGGGAGGATTAAACTGAATTTCAGAGATGTCTTGTTGTCACTTGTGGCCTTCGAAGAATGTTGCTGCATGTCTGTCCTGTCCAACAAAGACCCATCTGCGTTTTCCTCTCAAGCGCACATAGGTGCAGTTTCTCCAGATCTTTTTCTTGGCTGATGAGAATTTTGTCTCTTCACTTCTTGCACATGTGTATCTAGGTGTGGAGTGATGGGTGATGCCAGAGGCTGTAGGATCTGTGAAAAACTGTGAAGAGGTTGACAGAATGAGCAAATAGTGTGCTGGAATAGATGAGGGGAGAAGGCCAGAAAGAACTGAATGAATTTTAGACCCACCCAACTATACACGGAGCTGATTTATGCTGCTTTTCACAGAAATGCTTCCCACCCTTCCTCCCTCTCATTTGCTGTGGGCAGGAGCTTCTCTCAATACACGCACTGCTGCCTCTTAGATCCTTGCCTGCAGAAGGAAAAAAGGCACCATATATTCCTGTCCAAGGATTGCAAAACTTGTTAGGTTATGTGTATGGAGGGAATTGCATCGAATGCAAGATGTGATTGTGTCTGGCAAGCTCTGGGACAGACGGAAGTTTTATAAAGAGGTCCTGGGAGCTGGATAAACAGCCAAATGTGTCTCCCTCTGCTAAATCAAAGTGGTTTCTACTCTAAATGCACTTGCCCAAAGAAAACCTAAACACTTCATACATCATAACTGAATGCTTTGTTTGCTGCCTGGCCATCAGTACAAGGAGATGATAGTGGGGCAAACTGCCTGAGTTCGGATGGACATCTGAACTTTGCAAAGTCCTGGTGGTGTTGGCAAGGTAGAGCCCAAAGTGTGTATCCAAGGGGGCAGTGTATATATACATCCATATATATGTGTGTGTGTATGTACATACCTGAGTGTGCATGTGCACAAAGCTTCATTTTGTAGCATAAGAAAATAATGTATGTTTTTCTTCTATCCAAACCAACCCTGAATCTGCAGGACCTTTTTCAAAAAGAGGGGTCCGAGCCTATAAGTGATCTAAACTGTTACCTACTACGTTGAGTTTTGTATGAGTAATGAGTATGTGATCAAGCCCATGGATTATGGGGATGATTTGTTTCTTCCATATGCTGGCTCATGTGTCTGATCTGCTATCCAGGATGCAGTTTGATGAGTCTGGTTGTAACTATCTAGATTATTTCTGTGGTAGCCCAGATTTCTGTAGTAGCCTGAACACCAGCCAAACAGAGCATCACCGTAAGCATGCTCCAGTGAGCTCTGGGACCTATATCACATACAGTAGGAAGCAGTGCTGCTCTTGCCTGTCTCCGCATTGTCTGTTCAACAGCAAAATGACCAAATGGCAGTGTTACCCAGTTGCCTGGGAGCGAGTACCTCAAGGTAGGGCATGGCTGCTTTCCAAAGGAAGCCCTTGGGCATGATGTTACAAAGGTGTGCAAAGCTTTATTCACCTGCCCACGATGTCCCTGGAAGTGGGAGGCTCCTGGAGCCTTGTGATGCTGCCCATGTCCCACCTGCCAGAGGCTGCTCAAACCCAGTGGAGAAAGCCCAGGCCAGTGAGGGAGTGTTTTGAAGGAGACAGGCTGTGCCTTTGCATGAGGTGTGACTTGGGCAAAGTTGTGTTTGTAGGTTTTGTTCCTTATAGTGTCTTTCACCCCTCCTCACCTTTGCATGCAGAACTGCAGCTGTATCTGCCAATTACTGGGCCATCTACCTGTACAAGGTGTGCAAGACACTGCCTGCTGTCCCCTTGTCTCCTGCTGGTGTCTGCTCCATGCTCAGTCAAGAGGAAGAGTAAGGAGAGAGGTTGGGGCAAAGCTTTAGATCATCTGAGAGCAGGAGCAAAACAGTTTCAGGTGGTGCAAAATGTACTGGATACCTGTAAGCCTGAAAGTTCTTGTTCATTTATAGAGTCCTTTCATGTAAGCTGTTTATAGCTGTCAGTGCTCTGAGCACCTCTGCCTGCCTGCCCCAGCCACATGCGTGCCCCCGCTGCTTCCCATGGACCAGGGAGGGATGTGACAAAAATAAAAGCAGGAAAAGGTCTTCCCAGTGGCAGCTCTGTGCTCCTCACTTAATAACAGAAACGCCTTCTGCTTTTCCTGACCTAAATGGCAGGTGAGCAAATATCAAAAGCAGCATTGATAGCACTGAGATAAGCCTGGGCCTTACTGCGAAGGGGGAAGGGAACATTATTAGTAGCTATAAATCATCCTAAAAGCATGGGGGATGGGTTCCCTCCAGTACCGTGCCCTTGTGCAGACGTGTTTGCTATGAGCAGTCCTGGCAGGGAGTATGACTGGATGTTGCAGTGCAGCAGTTTGTGGAAGGTTGCATTTCAGGGCAAGTTATTTCCAGAACTGAAGAAACTGGATTTTAAAACATGTTTCCTTTTGGCAGAATCGCTTATCATTTGTATTACTGTACATCCTTGCAGGTTCCCCTGAGGGAAGAGGTTTGTGTGGTACCTGAGTGGATGTAATAGCCCTGGTGCTTCCAGTGGCTCTTATCTGATGGAGAAGAGCACTCATATTTCAAGTCCCTCTGAAGGGGACACAGAAGAGGAACTGACACTACAAGCACTGACAAAGTGCTGAAGTGTCACAATGAATGCCACTTGCTGGTTCTAGTGGCCCTAGGAGTTTCTTCAGGAGGCTTCAGTATTTCAGTGTCCCTGGCTGCTCTGGCTTAGTTGTTCCTGGTAGTAAAGGATGATTTCTAGCAGCCTATCACATATTGTGTAGGCTATCAGTCTTGAAATGTCAGCTGTATGGGTGAGTATCCAGCAGTGTTCCAGTGTTGGCATTAATCCACTGTTATTCTGGACCCTTACAGCAATGGATCCAGTGGAGTGGCTGCAGATTACACTCAGTGGCCTTGATAGGCCACCAGTCAGCTGCAGGCTGCAGCTTGGGCAGTGATGATCTTCACACTTAAAGCAGATTTTCTATATCCATCTGGTGCCTTGTCTGGTCTTTTCAACAGTACTTCCTCTGTCAGGTCACAGAGTGCTTGTGGCATTAAAAGTGGTGCGCAGGTAGACACACACTATTTGGTTGATCCATCTGAAGCTCTCTGGATTAATGTTGAGCACCTTGGTCAACCTTGGACATCTGTGATAGACATCTGTGTCCTTCCCCTTTCTGTGAAATACTAGCCTAGAGATATGAATAAAGAAAAGCATCTTGGGATCTTTCTTCTGGTTAAGGAAAATATCCCACTATAGGTGTGAGATGTGCCGAACAACCTCGGTTTGGGGAAAACAGTAATTGCTGCTAATGTGTGACATGTCTAGAAGGGGAGTGTTTCCCTGGGGGCAATGATTTGCCAACAAAACCAACTTTAGGAGGGATCTCTAAATCTTGTGAACAATGTTTATTTATGTCTGATAGCCCTACTGGGTTTGCTCAGCTGCTTTCCAGCATGCTGAAACCTAGCATGAATGCGTAGAATGAATACCAGTTGCAATGGACTCATAAATGAGGTATGTCTCAGCTGCTAGGCATGTTTTAATCTGTACTCATGTCTAGGAGCAGTCCACCCTTCTCATTTCCTCTGCCTATTAAATAATTTTTGAAAGCCCACAGAAATCATTACAATCCTCCCACAAAGCCGTTAAAACTGCCCAAAATCTTATGTAGTACTTGTAAAGCCACAAACGTGACACGTTCCTGTGCAAAAGCAATTCATTAGAACTAAAGAAACAATCCAAGATCTTGAACCCAAACCTTTCTTCCAGGGAAGGAAACAGATGAGATTCTGATGCAGGCAAAGGTGTCTGTGATTGGCATTGACTGTACTGCAGTGACTCTGATATTCTGTTCTGTCACCTCTGTTCTTAGAGGCTTGGACTTGTGGCTGTCCTCAGCACCTTCTTTTAGAGAGCACTTCTCTGTCCAGCAAAGAACAGAGTTGCTTTCTGTATGATCTTGCTCTCTAGAATGAAATCAATTGCCTTGAGTGACAATGTAACTTTTTTAAAATTTTATTTAGCTGTTGTCCCCGTTCCAAATTTCTATCTGTGTGTGTCAAAAAAGAATCCTACCCTTAACTATTACTGAGGAGTGGCTGGTAGACCCAGATAGATTTCTGCTGAGAATTTACTTCTGTTAGTTTTTACCTCTTTGCTTTCAGGTACCAGTGAGAGAAACACTGACTTCTCCAACTGTTTTTCAGATGTTGCCATGGAAAGCTCCTTCCTGGAAAGTCCATTCACTCTTTTTGTTTTCTCCTAGGTGACTCCAGGTAGCAAAGCTGCAATAGCCAACTTGTGTATAGGAGACCAGATAATAGCCATTGATGGAGTGAACACAGATAACATGACGCACCTCGAGGCTCAGAACAAAATCAAGGGTTGCACAGATGAACTAACTCTGACAGTCAGCAGGTACGTTGCTGAGCGAGACTGGGGATGGAAGAGGGAGGGATGTAGGGTGGGCAGTAGCTGTGTTTTGGTTTGACAGTAGAACTCTCTGGCTGGTTTAATTTGTTGTCTTAGTGCTTTGTCTGGCAGGTGCTGACTAGAAAGAGGGAACTGCATTTCATCCTTTAATCCTAATACTGCTTGCGTTTGCTGCACTTTGCCCTTACAAAAGCAATTTTCCAAGTGAGGAGTTGGCTGATAATTTGTGGCAGTCTCTCAGCTTGTTCTGTGGCTCCTGACAGCAAGAAATCAAAGATGGTCTCATGAAAATTTCACACATAGCAGAGGAGGTACAACTAGAAATTACCTTCCTTCCTGTTGCTCTGATTTAGCAGTTAAAACATGTGGTTGTATGTTGTTCCAAGTGATTAATTGCCTAGTTTCTGCCACAGACAGACTCAGAAATGTACATTTCGAAGCCTCTTGATCTAACAGCACTGTCAGTGCTAAATAGTGACAGCCCAGGGTGCAATAAGATGTCTGTTAGGCATCAGTCTCTCAAAGTCCTGAAAAACTAAAGGAAGCTGACAGCTGAGCCACCATCTCTGTCACTAATGTAGAGCACAGGCTGGCTGCAGCCTTCCCACCATCCTGAACCACAGAGAAGTGGACAGCAGCGTTCCTTTCCCCAGCCATGCTTAGTTCTTGGACCATCTTTGTCCAGAGAGGAAATGGAAATGGGAAGGCAGAGGTCTGCTTTGCATTGACCTCTTGCTGCTTAAAAGAACTGGAGCCTGGGGTTTTTGTGTTGGCTTTTGTTGGGCTTTTTGGGCTTTTTTGAGAATGCTGGGGATTTATCCTTCCTTTTGGTTTGAATGGCAGCCATGGGTACCAGCACCTCTCAAGAGACAGGTGGTAGATGCAGTGTCACATCTGGAGTGAGTTTTTCCCATGCCTACCCTCCCCCAGAGTGATTACCCATCAGTTTCAGAGCAGATGCAGGGGAAGTGCTTTCAAAAGGAGTGCAAAAGCGTGCCTTAAATGACACAGTGGTTCAGTTGTTCAGAGCTTTTCTGTGATAAACAGAAGTCTTTACCGTAGCTTGGACAATGCCAGGAGTTCAGGGGGCATTTCCCAGTTCAGGAAGAAGTGATGGGTCTTGGTCAAAAAAAGCCTGCCGGTTCATTGAGGGAATTCACAGAGGGAAGAACAGATTATAGTGCAGGCAGTGTGAACGGGTGGTGAGCTCTGCAGCAGCCTGTTAACTCCAGAGTTCCTCATACTGGCTTCAAATTCAGCAGCCTGTAATCTTCCTGTGAAGGAGTGCTTTTTTTCCTCTCCAAAATAGCCAGCTGCTTGACTTGGTGAGACAGTGCCATGTGGTTCTGGCTGAGAGAGAGGAAGGGTGGTAAGGGCTCTTTCAGCCTGCGGGCAAGTTCACTCTTACAGATCATTGAGTCTGTAAAATGTATTTGCTAATGTTAATTACAAAGTCATTAACTTTATAGCTACCCCATGCATGTTTCATTGGCCTTGGGTGTGGAAGCTGCCCAGGGAGAGATTTCTAGCTGCATGTGCAGCTGTGCAAAACTGTGCAGGGGCTTTGAGTTTGCATAGCTCAACTCTTTCAAGACCTCCTGTCAATGAGGTAGCACCCATGCATGTTGGTGCTTCTGGCACTGTCCTGATCACTGAGGACTGCTGCCAGAGCAGCCTGGAAGAGTGTCAAGACTGCAAGGACGTGAAAGCAATGAACTGACTCCTTACCACTTTAGGGTTTTATACGAATAATCACTGCTCTATGTAAAATCCATGTACATCATGTTGTCTTTCCTGGTTGTAGTCTGTTGACAATATTTTATCCCTAGTGCCCAACTGTCTCCTTCTAGGCCTCCCGCTGTGTTGTCCTAAGTGCAGCTGGACTAAATGGTCAGAGTAGCTCTGTAAGTGGCTGGCTGAGTACAAAAAGGAAAATATATAATTTGCATTTCAACACCACCAACTCTTGGGTCTGGTCTCCATGCTGTGCAGTTGTAGCTCATTATCTGAATTAGTTGTACAAGGAGCCATGCTGGCATGGCCATTGGTCTGACAGGGCAGCAGTTCTGTGGGATGGAGCATCACACACAGCTGATGCTGAGGGTGTGCCCAGCTGGGTGAGGTTTTCCTCAGTGAAGAGTCTTCCAGTCCTTCTTTTCTACTAACCATTGTAGAGATGTCTTTGAAAGCATAAATTGTTAGTGATTTTTAAATTCCTAGCTGATAAATTGTAAACTCATTTAAATTGTTTACTCATTTAAATGATTACCCAAGCTAAATGTTCTCTGACCTGCATTCAGTGGCAGCAAGGTTGTGCCAGGTGAGATTTTAGTCATAGGTCTGACCTCATGTCAGGTGTTTCTGTTCCACCAAAGGTTCAACACCATCATGACAGTGGACACTTCATATGTGATTGTGCTGTGAATGTGAAAAGTGTACATGGTTTCAAGAGCATAGTGGATGAATTAATGGTAGACTTAATGGTATCTCTAAAGGATAATATATACAATGGAGGTATCTCTGCTGCAGAGGGGCTCTAAGCTTCAAGTAGCTGGAGGCTAGGAGAGTGTTTTATGGAAGTATTGTACTCTTCTTGTCTGTTTCTTGGGCTCTTTTGTGAACCAAAACAAACTTTAAACATGTTATACTCCAAATAGGCAACCCACTTGTCATTTAATGGTAGTCAGGCAGTTAAGATGTCTTCATATTTGGCTGTACTAATGATTATTTAAGAGAAGTGTAAATATAGAGAACTAAATGGACTTAAACACTTCTGGTAAAGGAAATGGTGTTTGCACTGTATACTTGATTGTGTATATCAACAGCATTCCAATGTTTCCTGTTTTGGTAATTTTCTTAGTGATGGTAACAGTCCAAAAATATTTCAGATCAGATTGTAGGCAGGAAATCTAGTCTTAACACGTCACCATTAAAAATGGATCAAATTTCTAGCTGAAGAAAATGCGCCTGGTCTGTTTTTCTCATGCAAAGGTGCAAATCACTTAATTTCATAGGATTTAAAACCCAGCCACAAACTGCTTTCTCTGAATACTCTTTTTTTCAAAGTGGCACTTCCAGGTACTTTGCTGTTTGATGTGTGAACAGAGTTGGAAAGGCCTGTTTTCTGCCTCGAAAGTGGATGTTCAACAGTGTTGGTGCATATACTAAATTCCTGCTGAACTTACTGTCTGTGTCTGGCACCTTCGTGTTCTTTTCTGAGCCTGTGTTTATTCATTCCTTTTGCTTTTTGTTTCAGGATAGAGAGTGCTTAGAGAAATGTAGTTTTCAAAAAAACAAAGTAAAGGTTCCATTATTGTCTTCAGCAGTATAAAATCAAGCTCAAGACAGTGTGCTTCAGTCAACTCAAGCTCATCTGGTTGCTAAACTGAGAAATTTCAGGGAGATTTTTGAGCCACTCCCGGTCACTGGAAAAATGCAGTTTGGGTTCTGGAGTCTTTGAGAAGAGCTACTCTTCTTTTTGCTTATCTTTTTTTCTTTTCAAACAGAGTGTGTACATCGATGTGCTGCCATTTCAGGGTTGAGCAAAGCCTTGTCTCAGGCTGCACTCCACTAACAGGGGTAAGCAGCAAGACATCTCCAACAGATTGGAGAAAGCTATCAACTTCCTTTGGAAATTTAGTGTATTTTAGGTCAGACACTCTGACAAAGAACATTCAAAGAAAGGAAGGTGCAGGAGGAACAAATACTCCTACCACAAAACACACTTGATAGCCAAAGATCCAGGCATCACCAATGTCAGTGGAAATGCTCGTGATGAATTTGACACAGAGCTCTGTTGAGGCTGCAGATGTACGAAAGCAAACAAATATTCATTGCAGCACATGTGAAAATTATTTCTGAAACAAATGGCTTCTTGCCTGTGGCTATAGTCAACAAATGAGTGATAGAGCTGTGCAGCCCTGAGCAGCTCAAAGTTAAAGTGTATATTTATATGGGTTTTTTTTTCAACAAAAGAAGAAGTGTTCCTATAGTGAGTCGGTCATTCCCTTTATGTCTGGAGGCAGTTTGAGGGTGGTAGTAGGAGAGGAGTATTTGTGAAAAGGAATTGCAAACATGTAGTGTCTTGTTCTGCTCCTACTGTCATTTTCCTTAAATTTCAAGCTGCTTTTCTGCAGCTCTGCTGCCAGCTTATAGTATATTAATGCACCTTTTTGTTTGCAAAACAGTCTTTTCATTTGCTAAAAGTCCTTCCAAGGAGTGAAGCTATGTATTCTTTGAAAAGTGCTGTGAGTAGGGAAGTCAGATCTGCTACCAACAAATGTTAAATGCATTGTCAGAAGGGATCATATATAGATACTTCTGAAGAAGAAGAGAGCACGTGTGTGATGTCCTCTACATTTTATTCAGTAGGTTCAGCTGCTCTCTTGCTTTCTCCATGTGTTCCCAGGCCTGAGCTGTGGGGACTGGTTGCACAAAGCCACAATAGGCTCAAATTTGTGTTCTAGGAAGTTCATGGAATCCGTTGACTCATTTAGGTTTGCTTTTTTGCTTCCCTGCCAAGAAGAGTTTTCCAGTTTCTGTCATCTTACTAATAATTCCTTTGGCCCTGGGAAAAGCCAGCTGCTCAGTGTGCAGCTATATAAGGGCATGAGGGTTGCCTGGCCCTGCGTGGCCTCTCCATGGCTGGTGCGGTGCTCCCAGCCCTCCTGGGTGCATGCCAGCAGCTTTTACCAACAATTGGCACATCGGAAGTCATTTTGGCAGGTCAAGATTGGTATTTGTTGTCATTTTGAAGCCTCTTGGATGAGGCAAAAATAGTTAACTCTGCAGCTGGCCTAGTGGAGGAGCAGTGTGAGTCTGAGCAGCCAGGTGTGCCTTATGCTTTGTAGCTCTGTAATGAACCTGCTCCTAATAAACTTCTGTCGCTTCTTCTGTGTAACTGGAGTTGCCTTTTTGTTTTTAGTGCTTGTGTGAAGAGACATCTGAAATGCAAGAGAGCCGTGCATGGAGAAGTGCCTTTGGGGCCTCCTGTCTCTAGGAAGTTGTGGCTGTCATTGCTGTTTGAATTGACAATGGACTGCAGTACAGCCCAAGTGCAGTTTTACTTGCCAAATTGAATATGTCCATTAATGGGTCATTGCTAAAGGTGACTTCTCATGTTTAGGGCCCAGAGCATGTATTCTGCAGCTGTTGTAGCTAAAGGGCTGATTAAAAGGTACCTTCCTGGTAGCCTGAGAGCTCTTGTAGTTAGTTTCTAAACATTTTAAAAATGCTTATCTAAAACTCTGATGAGGTGATTGGTGAAAGATTAATTCATTAGGTCTTTCGTCATTTTTCAGCTGACAAACTTCGTGTTGCACAAGAAACTTTCTGGTCTTTTGGGATTTATTCTCTATCTTGGTATCTTAGTTTTGACCATCCTGGTATTTGAAATGCGAATGTAGATAAGCCTTTCTTCTTCATGGAAATTACAGAGTTCCTGGCACACAGAATTAGACCCTTGTTTAGGCTCTGAATTTTCCCTTGAAACTACGGCCCAATTTTGTACACAAAGCAAAATCTAGGCTCTTGTAATGTTTATGTTACACCATGTTCAAGCCAAGCTGCTTGAAAAAGGTTGTGTTTCATAAATACCTCTCCAGATTCTTGCCTTGACTTGCATGCAGTTTCCTTCCTCCTCTTCCTACCAGTACCTCCCCATCCAAACTAGCGTCAGAGAAATTTCTTTCTAAACTTGGGTCTTGGTTTCTGCCTGGATAAAACAGCAAATGCATGGCTCATTCCCTGGACCTTCCTTGGTTACTCTTGATCCTGTAGTAAGGAAACAGCATGTAAATGTAAACTCTAAACATGAAGTTTGTATATCTAGATGCCTGCAATTAATTTGCTTGACATTCATTCTCAGGCTTGTTTGTGTTGTGTTTTTGTCTTCTCTGCACTGTTTGATTGTTGCTCTCTGCTGGAGTCCCATTTGAAAGAATATGCCTTTGAAACTGTATAATAAAATAAATCATCAGTTTATCAGGAGTCTCTGAGATACAATAAGGATACTGAAGCCCATTGGCTTTCACCAGACAGAGTGGGATTCCCCAGCAGGCTGTTGGACATCCAGCCCCTGCGCCAGTGGAGAGGCTGGTCTGACAGCCATGCTCAGTGTCAGGGGTACACCTTGCTGAGGGGAGCATGGAGATGGTTTTGTTTCTGGGGGCTCTCTCCCCCAAATCTGGGAAAAAAATCCTCCAGAAAGCTATTACCTGTAGCAGTCTGCTGTGAACTGAAAGCACTGTTACCAAGGCTGGGTTTAGCTATCTACTCTGATGCTGTTCCCTGCTTCATATAAATAAGATATGAAAACATATAGATAAGATACAAACATGATAAGTCTAATTTGCCCTGCTGTCTGTGCCTTCCCAGTGCTGCAGAAAATAAGCCCTGGGCAGCAGTGGGATGTAAGGTCGACTTCTAGGTGCTGTCTTTTTTCCCTCCTTTTTTTCCCTCCTTTTTTCCTTCAGCAGAATTACAGGCATGGACACCAGGAGCGGAGCCAGGAAACCCTTGCTGAGAGCTGGGACCATAGTGGTCCTACCTAAGACCCCCAGGCTGTGGGCTCCACAGGCGGTGCAGTGCGATGGGACACGTCTTGAAAGGCCTGCTAGGCAAAGCCAGGGAGAGCAAAGCTGTCCCCTCCTTGTGGCTTCACTGGGGCCATAAATGGGCTGTTGAGAGTGGCTGAGGGACTCTGCTGCAGCTGTTGTGAAGACAAAGGGAAGCTTTATCTTCCCTGCCTTAGAGGGACAGATGCACTGGCTATTTAACCTTTCTGTTTGGACAACTTTTAAACTGGATTGAAAGTAAAGCTTGGAGTGACCTTGCTGCTTCCATTTATATCCAATGACAGATCAGAATGGCAGCAGTCTGGGAAACAAACTTGTGCTATTTGCCTTGCTGATAAATAAGGGAGAAAAATCTGGTCAAAAACCTCCACTGGCTGCAGTAGTTAACCATAGCTGCCTCCTCTGCTCTGGAGACCAAGGAGCTGTGTCACCTCAACACACTGAGCGAGGGGCAGTGAGATGAAAGCAAGTGCCTGGGGAGAAGCTTCTGTTCTGTATTCATACATCGGCCTGCTCTAGGCTTAAAGTTTTCAGTCTGAATAAAGCCTGCTGGTGCTTCTGAAAGCTGATAATATTAAACTGCTGTACAAGAAAATGCTGCCTCAAAAGTTTTTGGTTCACTGCTGTGAGAACTGGCATGGGGATGCCTCGTGCTAGAAATCAGCTGCAGTGTTTAATGCTCTCTGAGCTGCTCTTTCATCTCCAGCCCATGTCCACTTGCTTACATCCTGACTGGCAGGGTGTCTGATTTCCATATACTTCGCTGTATCCCCTGTTTTCCCAGAGGATTTGTAACTTGGTCACACATGATCTCCAAACACTTCCAAGGAATAAGGCTTTGTATTAGTCAAGAGGCTGCTCCCTATGTGCAAACACAGTCTTCTGATGCAAAATACAGCCATCCTAGAGATGGCTGTGACTTTGTGAGGCTTGATAGCCATAATCTGGGTAAAACTGCTGGTTTCTCAGGTACCTTAAAGTACAGGTTGCCAGAAGCAAGGATAGAATGGTTGCTTTGTATTCACCTGGGGCATGTTGTGCATCCTGTAACAGCAGCTGTTGAGACAAGGTGATGACTAGACTGGCATAGATCTGATTCCATGCAGCTGTCACAGTCATACTTGTTAGTCTGTGTGTGCCCCAGCTTGCCAGACACCGGGATTTGGGTGGCATAGATTGTCAGGTATCAGCACTGCAACTGGGCCTGCAGGGTGAATAGTCAGGAGTCAAAGGTTTGCTGTACCTGAATGCTTGTAAAGCATATCTGTGTGTTTGTACTTCCCTGTGAAAGGAGGTACAGCACAGAAGACTTCATTCAGGTTTCTTCTGTATAAAGTCCACAGTGCAATAAAGGCAATAGCAGGTCAATAAAATTTTCCTCTTCCCTGAGTGAAAATGCTGCCTTCCATCTCCTCCCACTGAGAAGCCCTCTGGATGCAAGTATTAAAATACTATTTATGCAGCAAATGTTTTGGATATATATATGTGCACCACAATTAAGTTTGGACTCTTTTGAAAATGTCATGACTTTGGAGAGCTTTGAGGGCAATGGTGCAGACCAGACTGAATTTATCATGGGTAGCTCTATGCCCTATTTCTCCATCCTTGTCAGTTTTAGAAGTCTTTTCTGTTTCCAGTCTCTTAACTGCAAAGTCTCTTTCCAGTTATCCCCTTAGTTCTCAATGGAAGCATTCCTGTTTTACTAAGTACTTGAATTACAGCTGATCCTGGACCTGCAAATATTTGGGAAGTACATCCATCTGCAGTTACACATTCCAGAAAGGGCTTCTGTCAAAACAGGACATGGTTTTCAAACCTCATCCTAAGAGTTTATCAGCCATCTGGTTGCTGTGTGATGCAATGTTTAGCATTGAAGAACAGTTTTCATTCAGCAATATTGCTGTCACTAGTTCCCTACTATTAGAAAGTTTGGGAAAAGTGGCACTCTCTAGTCCATCTGAGATGCTAACTACTCTCTGTACTTCTGAGAAATGTAGGATAGCATGTCTCCCACAAAGTATCTCAAGCAAATCTAAGCACTCTGCTTCTTCTTCACTACTTGTTTGTCATTCTTTGGGACATAGCAAAATTTCAAAATGACTATGGTAAAAGCAGTTGGTTTTAGTTGTAATCTTGACTTGTGTTTCAGGCTGCTGTGAGTAATTGGGTCAGACCACAGACCAGTAAAGGTTATGTAGCCTTTCTCTGACACATGATGTCATCTCAGTTCTTAGTCCCATTGCAGGCTTAGACTTTTTTTTTTTTTTTACAATTCCCAAAAGCTTCTGTTTGTTCATCATGGATACCAGTGTATAAATAAGAAGAAAATTCTGGAGACTCAAACCAAAAAGTACTTCTAGCTTATCTAAGACAGTTCAACATCAAGAACAAAATGTTCTGTATGTAGTCAATACAGACAAGAATCATTCCTCTCCCTGGCTACCCATAAAAAATGAAATGCAGAAATCTGAGTTGTCCCACTTAATTAAAGGATCTGCATTCAAGGGATATCTCCAGCTTCTGCTCTTGAGTAACCCCCAACTTGCCTGCTGGGGTTGGAGCCCGTGCTTGGTGTGTTGCCCATAGAGTCACAAAGGATAAGCCAGGACAGTCACCGCTGAGATCTTGTCTTTCTCCAAGGACCTCATGTAATATATCTAAGTCATCCACTTATGTGCCTAAAATGAGGCTGTCTACATTCCTCCTGATGTAGATAGTGCTACATACAAGAGCCTGAGGAAATGTTTGAGAAATTTATGAGCTTTGAGTCTTTTAATAACAATAATGATGCTCACTGATGAAAACAGATTAACTATTCAAAATTTGTATGTTGCAGAACAGAGGCAAAAGTCTGGTCACCACTTGTAAACGAGGAGGGAAAGACACATCCTTACAAGATGAATCTGGCCTCTGAGCCACAGGTAAGTAATAGAGTAACTGTATGCTCTTGTTCCTGCTTACTCCTGCAAGAGCAGTTCCTGGCCTGATCCTCCAAGGTGCTGAGCATGTGTCACTCTGTTGATCATATTGGTGATAGCATCATGCCCCATACTTTCTGGAGATTATGTGGCCCTTGGAAACATTGAGAGACAGACTCTCTCCCTTGTGGTGAAAGCCAGCTGCTGTGAGAGCGAGTCAGATACCTTGTCAAGGGTAAGCTGTGTGGGTCAGAGGTGTCCTCTGCCATCTGTATGCTCACAACTACCATGAGTCACAGAAGGCACCACAGAGGTCTGGCTCAATAGTTCATTGCTACTATGCCAAGCCAGTTGATTTTCGTAGGTAGAAAAGTCTTGAGAGGCAAGGAATATTATTGACTCTTACAGTGTTTTCTGTTGGTTTGAATTTTTTTCTCTTACTACCAGTCTAGCTGTGGAGGAAGCGGAAGAGAAATACTCCAGCCTCTTATATTTTTATCTGTGTGGCAGATCTTGCAGCCTTTGTCTTGGAGGGTGGTGTTGTAACTTGTTGACAGCCTTGCTTCAAAAGTCCTGCTGCCTCTGTCAAGTAAATGTGGTAATAACAGTGATCTGTGCAGGAGCATCTCCTGGGCTAAGTTTATAGGATTAAACTGCAAAAATCTACAATAACTGCACTAAAATCAATGGCGTTCCTCTGGATTTTCACCAGGGCAGTGACATGGGTTCTGGCCCTAGCACATATCCTCTGTGAGACTTTCTAGCAAAATAAGTAGATTGATAACTAGTTTGACTCTGCAGTGAATTAAGCACTAGTATGGCTGTTTGGGTTGGAAAGGACCTGAAACTAAAGCAGCACGTGTGCTGCAACACCCTGCCCAGACCTTGGCCTGGGATCTGTCCATGCTCTCTTTCACGTCAAGCTGCTCTGTGTTGCTTGGCTCGAGAATTCAGCGCGGCATTCTCCAGGTATTTCATAACTCAGCCAAGGCACAGTGTGAGACTGAACCATTTGGGCTTAGTTTGAGCTGGGGCTGTGAAGCTACACCTGTCTGTGACACTGTTGAGCTGAGATGTGCTCTGTGTCTTCTGCTGCCCAAGTTTTGGAAATGCTCTGCTTCAATCTTGAGACTTGGGGACTGTCTTTTGTCACAGGAGTGGGGCAGAGTCTGCACTGAGGCTGTTCTGCAAGGCTACAGAGGGCTGTCATTTTATTCAGCAGGAGACTTGATCCTAGAGACCAATTTCCCAACTCAGCCATTAACCAGAATTTAACTAACTGCCCCAAAATTAAACATAGGGCACAACACATGCCTCAAACAGGAGCTTAAAGTAGCTCAGTAAGTTCAGTTAACTGCAGAAAGAAACCTGCTGCTGCAACCCCCTGTCACTCGCTACCCCACCACCACACTTCTCTCCCCACTCCAGCCTGGGTCACTAGATAGATATCCATCGCTGGTGAAGTACTAAACATAGGTTATTACAATTAACTGATGCAACCTCTTAAACTCACTTCCTATGGCAGTTTTAACCCTCATCAGTGGCTTTCCTTCAGTCAGTTGCCTTTTGTGTGGCGTATTTGTATGTGAGTCAGCCCTGGACTCTTTCAGGGAACTTACTGCAACTGAGAAAGAAACATGGGGACCAACCTTAACTCTAGTCTTGCCCTGCTTTCTAAAAGTCCAAGTAAAGGGCATCATGAAAGTCAGACTAGTCAAGATTTAGCAATAGTGCTGGTGGTGGAGCACATCCCCTCCTAAGCCCTAACCTCCCTTCTAGTCCTGTTCTAGCTCTGGCCACTGGATAGATATCCTGATACTGCTAGTTTGTAAGTATGGCACAGGTGAATTTGTTGGTAAGAACCTGCAGCTGATTTGAGCAGGAAAATTTGATGCAAAAGTGACTGTGGAGAGATTCCTGTTACAAAGTTACAAAGCTTATCTCTAATCATGACCCTTGTCTTACTCTCCTACTAAGAATTGATTGTTGCCTGAAAATTAGGCTTTGACCCCTTTTGATGGCTGATACTAGAAGAGGTATTTCCTGGTGTGAAAGGAACATTCAAACTTCCACAGAAAGTCTTGCCTTTTCTTCTTCTCTTCCTTAAAATTAAGCCAATCCAGTCATTTGCAGTTGCCTATGTGAGTGGGGCTTGCTGTTATTTGGAGCACTGGGCTTTCCTCTAAAGGGCGTTGCCTGCCACATACTCAAACAGAGGAATTCAGCAATGTGAGGGGAGATGTATAATGTCTCCAAACCACAAGCTTCTATTTACTCCTACCTGCATAACAGTGCCCAAATATCCTAATCTGCTGTGCCAAAGAAAGGTGTGAACATCATCAAATTTTAAGTTTTTTTTGGTGGGTTGTTGTTTGATTTTGTGTTTGTTTTCTTTAATATACTCATTTCCTTTTTCAGTAGCTGACTGCAGCAAGTAAGGTTTGTACTGGGGTCTGTCTGCTTGGAGCACAAAATCAGCAGAGGATGCTGACTCTTGCCAGAGACTGTGGCAAGTGTCAGCCAAGTCACTCTGGGGCTGTGTCTTTGCAGCATTGGCAGGGATTTGGGCCAGGCCTGCTGCAAATCAACAGTAACAGAGTGCAGAAGATGCTGTGCATATACATACCAACATGGCAAACTGCTATGAAGTTTACCACAAAGATGCTGATCTCATTTTTCCAACAGTATTGGTTGAAGCTGTGAGTACAGCTGAATCTTCGAAGGCAGTTCTGAGCTGTTCAGGATTTTTTAACTTGCTGGCTAGTGAAAAGAGTATATTTGCTTTCCTTGGCAACAGTCTTGTGCAGAACAGTTATTAATTCACTTACCAAAGAAAACAGGATACACTGAGTCCAAGTGCTTCATTGAAGTCCTGATCCAGGGTTCTCTGAAAATGGTTCTCACTGGATTTGCACATAGCCTTTTGAATGCAGACATATAATCATACATGTGAATAGCCTTAAGTTTTGAGCCTTTTAGACTAAAAAAAAAAAAGCTTAAAAACCTTTGGTGTAGAAATTGGACTGTAGTTATTCAGACATGTTTCCACCTTTCTTAGAATTATTTTGTTTGATGTTGCCTCTCCTACCTTTGGTATATTAAAAAAAACTTCTCACACTTGTTCACCCTCTTTTTGTCTTCCTATTTTATCAGTGCAGTTCCTAGATCTTTGCAAAAAATCTTGCAAAATAACTTACGTTTTGTCTCAAGAACTGTAAGACTAGCTACATATTTTAAGATCACTGCTTACACATTTTTTACCCCATTTGAAACAGACTATTTGTTTACTTCTGTAATCCTTTGGGTGGCTGACACTTGGTTACATGCTTTGTCATCCCTGTGGAAATGTTTTTCCTTACTTGGAATGTAAGTTCAAGATACTTTTATTTGCCTTTGGAAAACAAAAAGGCATTCTACAACCTCCCATGCATTGCCTGAAGTTCTGAATCCAAAGACTGACTTCATTGTCTAAGTTGACCTTTGCCCATACAGCCTTATTATTATTTCATTGCCATTATCCTTATCCTTCTAAGTTAATTTAAACTGAGGTAAGAGTGATAAAATTGTATTTCATCAAAAGGTGCAGCAGCTTGGTGGTGGTGATGGCTCAGCAGCTGAGCCAGCTTTGTTTTGGTGTGACCATGGCAACATTAGAGGAAGGAAATGACAGTCTTCTTAGTATATTTACTCAATTATTTCACTTGCACTTCTCACCCAGATCCTAAGAACGATCACTCGCATCACAGGCATTTTCCCGTCAAGAATTTTTCCTCCCCATAGTGGGAAAGATTAAAATAACATGTCTGCCTCTCCCTTCTGCATGTTTCTTGAGAAAAGTTATCTCAGCAAGAGAGAACAAGTTACTTGGTAACTAAGGTACTTTTAATTGCTTATGATACTAACCGAAGACCAGCATAACTTTCAGAGTCAGCCATGCTCTCTGGTGATGCTGGGCCAGGCATTAAGCTCTATCCTCATGCACTGGACTGCATGGCTGTATTGCCCCTTGGTAAAATAAACAGTAAAACTCTATATTCTCTGACTATGCCATGTCTTGTCAGACCTACGGTCTGTGGGAGAAGGTAAGGTCTTTCTTTTCTTTTTTTTTTTGGTGTAGGACACTGGTGTCAGTAGGGTTCAGGTCTCTATTTTTGCTGAGTGAGCTAATGTAGGGAAAGAGCTGAGAGAGTCCAGCTTCAAGGGCAGTTAACACTAGGACTGTCTCCAAATAAGCTTGTCCAACTCCCTGAAGGCCACATACCCCATTTGCAGCAAGGCACAAGTATTAACATCAGCCCTCAAGAATGTTAGGGCAAACTCTTTGTTTGAGATGGATAGATCAGCTTCTCTTAGTCACAGAAAGTAAAGGCTTTCAAACAAGGATTTTTTTGCGTTGTTTGTTCGTTTGGGGGTTGGTTTCTTTGTTTGTTTTTTGGGATTTTTTTGGTTGTTTGGTTTTTTGTTTTTCTTTAAGTAATAACTTCCAGACATGCATCCGGAGGAGCTCTGAGGGTGGGTCAGGGTATTTGTAGAATGGGAGAGTCAGACAGCCACTTCTGTCTTCCCAAGGCTTCTTAAAAGTGCCTGTCCCTGCTCATCCTTATCCCTGCAGAGTGATGTCATTGTTTCTGTCTTGTGTATTTTATTTCCTTGGATACAAAGAAGGCAGGTACTATAGAAACTGGGCGTGTGGCCGGCTTGGCCTTTGATAAGGCTGTGCATGTGTGGGCAATGCATGAAGCAATAGGTAAATAAAGTAACAGCACTGTTTCAGACAGGGAACTCTGCTGGCATATCGCAACCTGCTGGTTTTGGTTAAAATGCGTTACCACATGGGTGTGGAATGTGTTAGGGGTGTGGAGGGAGAAGATGTGGGAAGCCAGTCTTGTTGTTTTACCCCCCCTACAATAACAAAACCCCAAACCCTTCCTAATTTCTAATCAGATTTCAAAGCATTGCAAAAGGTCTTTCCATAGCTGAAAAACCCCGAACAATAACAGGGAGAGGTGAAAGTAAAGGCACTTCTTAATACTTGTGATCACAGCTGATGAAACATAGCATGGGGTAGAGTTTGCTGTGAAGATGCCCTGTTCTGAGCTGTCGCTGAATGTTTGGCATGAGCAGCCTCCCCTCGGCACGCCAGCTGGGCATGAGCATTTGCTCTCTGGCTGGCTTTGCAAGGGCAAGGATGGAGCTGGGGGGTTTGCCTGCTGGTCTCTGCCTTCCTTCACTACCCGCAGGACCAGAATGCTCTTATCCCTAAGGTTTGGTTGGGGGCCTGTTTTCTTAGAGCTGAGTAAACATTTATGCTGAGAAATGTTTAATCTTGTTTCCTTTTGGCGTGGCTCTTGAGGTGTGCAATCCAGCATTGCCTGCCCAAGCCTCTGGGTTCTGACTTGGGATGCAAAACCATCCCACATTTCTGGAGCCCTGTGGGGCAGCGGGTTTTGCTGGCTCACTTGGTTGCTCCAGGGGCCTGTGGAGCTGTGGAGGGCTTTCACTTTTCCTTGCAACTGCAGTGCCTGGGTGCTAACTTTTTTTAATTTGTAACATGAGGTTGGGGTGAATCCCCGGACTCCAAGAGCTGGAGCTTTAGGAAATAACTATGTTGGCCAGTCTCCAAATCATTACTCCACACCTGAAACTAATTTTTGGTGGCTTCAAGCAGCCCCCTGCTCTGTATTTGTCGTGCCTTTCCCCTGGAGACTGCAGAGAGGTGGTCTGGGAAGGGGTGGGGGGCAGGAAAGAGGGGGTTCTCTGGGTGTGGTGGCAGCTGGGCAGTAGCCAGCACCTCCAGGGCCCCAGTCCTGCTGGCTGCCTTCAGGCTAATGCTGTAGGGAGAGGAAATCCCACTTAGGGGAGAGGCTGCCTGACCCCTTACATCTTGGTTCAGTTTATTTAGTGAGTACAAAAAGCCTCCACTTTCCTATTTTTGGTGGTGGTGGGGTCAGTGCAACCAGGATGGCCTTGGACGTGTCACTGCAGGGTGGAAGGGACCCAAAAGCCTGCCCCTATCCTAGTCTGCCCCCAACGTGCTCAGGGGCACACGAGACCATGGAGGTGTCCAGATTGCTTTATGCCCCTGGTGCATGGGTTAAGCCCCAGCTTAGCTGATTGAGGAGGCTCATACTGGGCTGGCTGATTGTCTGTGGGCCTTGCTCACAGCTGGGAATTTGCCTGAAGTCCCATGCCCCAATTCCCAGTACAGATGGGTCCAGTGGTGGTAGCCCTGTTAATCTCTGGTGCGTGGTGAAGAGGAAGCAGCTGCCCACGCCACTGGCCCCAGGCACAGAGGTGACAGCTGATGTAGCTGTGGGGATTTCACAGGCTGGGTGTCAGCATCGCCAAGCATGGTCTGAGAGGGAGGAAGGGGCCATTGTTTTCCCAGCTAATTCCCTATGACGCAGCCTGCAGCTGGTGCAGTAGGAAATGCTGATCTGCTTCCTGCCCCAGCACAGGGATGTTTTCCCAGACCCCACAACCTGGTACCTTTCCTGGCAGCTCTCTGCTGGGAGGGCTGGAGTGGCAGCGGTGAAGCCCCCGAGCAACCAGCTGGAATGGCCATGATGCAGTGCCTGTAGCACACAGCAGTGTCCCCATCTGCCCCTGGGGAGGGCTACTGCCACTAACTGCTGGCACCCAGAAAACTCATCTGGCAAAAGACATGCATATTTAACCTGAAGTTGGTGTCCTACATACATTATTTGTCCTTGGGATTGAGAAATAGCTTTTTCTCTGTGATGGGAGGATTTGTGCTGGTGCCTGGAACACATGGGGTTGGGCTCCATAGCCACTTGGAGCTTGTTCTTACAAGGGTGGTAGTTTCAGGTAAGGAGGGGGCTGTTGAAGGAGTGGCTTAATTTTGAAAGTGAAGTGAGAGTTCAGAAGCAACTAGCAGAGAAGCTGCTAATTTATTTTAGCTTGGTCTAGCCACTCTGCCAGCCCCGCTGGAGACATACCTCTGCAGAGGAAGGAGGGGAGCAGGGCTGGTGCCTGTGAGACAAGGCGATTTAACTATCACAGTGTCAGTTTATACTGGTAAAATATTGCTCTTGAATATCCTACCTGGAGGTTTCAGAGCTTCCATACCCCAGCTTCAGACCAAAGTAGCCACTATCAGTATCCCTGCTTGCTGCTGATTATAGCCTGCTGCAGACAGGGCTGGCAAAAGGGGACTGAGGCAGCGCCATGGCTTGGAGGGAGGGTGAGGTAAGTGATTCCAGATCTGTCTGCAGGTACTAACTGAAGATATCTAATATTAGTCATGGTCCTCTGAACTACTGTCGAAGAAAGAGCAGGTCATGTCGTGACTAGATAAGATCATGTCCTTGTGTCTCACTGCCTGTTCTTCCTTAGCAAATGGACTGTTGCTTGCTGCTCTGCAGTCTGTGCCCCAGCCCCATGTTGTTTCGTGCTGCTTGCCCCCCTTTCCTTGTGTTGATCCTGGGAATGCCACAGCCTTAGAGGTGCTGCAAACCCCAGGCACCTCAGCTGCATAAAGCAGGCGCTGTCCCTACATATATACAGAGTATAGGAGCAGTTTTGTACTACCATTTTTGCCTGCTGGTGGACAGCTTTTTGAGAATGTCACGTATCTGACTTCTTTTCCAATATTAAGTCAGTGGTTCTCACATAAACACAATTCCAGAAGCTGGGGCTTTAACAAAATTGCTGCACAGCACGGAGCCTGGATTGGCAGTTCTGGAAAATCCCTAGGTAAATATATTTGACAGTGAGAACATGTTATCTTTTGATGTTGGGATCATGAAAGCACTTGCTCTTTGCAAATTCCTTCCACAGCTCAAGCAGAAAGAGCAGCATGGCGTGACAGGAAGTGCTGGGGAATTTGGATTATCCAAATGCCCTTTATAATGTTACTGCTCTGGTAATACTTGTCTGTAGACTCTTGGGTTATACCTTTGGCACTGTTCTCCAGATGAGATTTTTCTAATCTAATTTTCAGACACCACCTTCTGCACTGATTTCTGTTTAACCATTATAAACTCCCTTTTGGTCAGTGACCTTGTCCACCTGAGAGCTACTACAGATGTCCTGACACTTTTGAAAGCTTCATTTATGGACTTGGATGTTATTACACAGCAGAAAACCTACCTGGTGGTCAAAAGTAGGCTAGAAGCTCCTGTGTGGATTCTGTGCCTGAGCGCACGTTGCAGTTCTTCTTGGAGTTAAGACTAATGTGATGTCAGTCTATTCTCCATCTAGCTGCCTTATTTTCTCAACACTTCTAGGAAGTTAAGGATTCTTGAGGCCTTCATTGCTGTCAAAAAACCAAAAATTGGTTCTCTTTAATTATTGCTTAATACTTAAACATTTCTGCAATACGTTTTGTGACATTTTCACCTTTGAGCCTATTTGACCTCAGAGTATAAGCCCCTTAGCCTAAATCTTCTGTCTCAGTCTTTCATTAAACTAAGTATTTATGTGAATTTCTAGCCCTCTCCCATTCATGGCCTCCAAATGGTGGGCTAGCGTGTGTATTTAATGCTGATGTAAGATCTGTTTTCCCCATGGTGTGATATAGAGGCTGAAGTAATTTTCTTTTCTTTTGCTGAAATCTGCATTTTTGCTATGGGAAAAGACTGTTTTCATGAAAGCTGTTATGTGGTTTGAATGAAAGTGCAACAAAGAGAGATTAGCTAGTTACTCCAGGGTCTTTTTATCTTTGGTGTGTGGGAAAGCTTAATGGCTGACATCGATACACATTGGCCAGAAAGCCATGGGAGAGCAGCCCTGTCACCCCACACCTGAACAACTTGAGCTACACCACTGATTTCAAATGACTAGTAACTAATAAGAGTGTTTGGATCCACACTGTTCTTCTCTGAGGGATTGTATGCTCTGCTTGATGCCATAAATAGCATTTGTATGCCATGAACTGAGATTACTCCCATCTGTCAGTCTGGGAAGGCTGTCCAGCTGCCTGAGGAAGTCTGGGGACATGGAAGTGATTTAAAGAAAAATCTATAGGGAGGATTTAGTCATATTTGTTTCTAGTGAGTGTTTTTTCTGTAACTATATCTCTATCAAAGAAATGCTGTGAGGTGCTCACAGGGCAGTGAAGGCACATGTCATTGCTGTAAAAGTCAGTGCCTGGATAGAGTGGGAGTGGGAACTGGTTGTGTTCATTAGAGCTGGGAGTCACGGGCCCAGCACACTAAGGAGTGCCTGTTTCATCCTGTGCCATTGGACATTAGCCCTGTGTTGAAGCCATGCCCAATCTTTACAGCTGGCTGAAACATTTCAAAGAGCCTGTTTTTGTGCCGTATTTTAGCCCTTCATATCTCAGCCACCTCTCTTGACTGTTAGTCCTTTCTTATGCCTGCTCCAGTGAGGCCCCATTATACTTTCTCCTTGCTTTGGTCAAACATCTTCTCTGGGGAGAAGTAAGCCCTGGATGTTGTTATCTCTGCCTCAAGTCTTCTAATTCCCAGGCTGCAGAAGTGATGATGGGGCTTAGAAGTACCCCCATTTTTGTTAATGCTGCCTGTGATTAAGAAGAGTCTTACTTTGTGTCTTATTTAATTTGGATTTGCCCCTTTTCTTATTGAACTGTAGCCTGTATTTCTAAGTATACACTAATACTGCTAGAAGCCTCCAGTTTGCAGCAAACCCAGAATATCTCATACTTCTGATACTGAAGAAGTTGCTGACAATTAGCTGTCACTTCCTTGTACAGTCATTTGTATGAACTGTGGTCACCTTTCCACCTCTATTGTGGGAATTTCATGTCTAGAAGTTCCAAAGTTGTTCATCAAAGAGAGTTGTGAACCCCAATCTTAGCTGAAGGAGCAGAGATACTCCAGAGCACTTGCAGTAATGGCAAATCTCTTCTTTTTTGTGTTGCCCTTGTCTAAGGAAAGCCAAATTTTCAGATGTCATTAAGGAGTGCTCCTCTTTCTGCCCTTCATCTTCACTTTTCCATAGAAATTGGCCTTCCTCTCAGGAATTGCAAGGAATGCTTGAACTCTGTAGTTTTGCATGAGAAGGTAGGTCCTGTGACGTACTCTAGGCTTGCAGGAGTTCTCAAGTGTGTGACACCTTGAGCTAATAGCTCTGGCAGTGTTTCTCAGCTCTTATGTTCCCAGTATGTCAACTCTGAAATGTCCTGAAGGTCATTCTGAAGCTATCTGGGCTGGGCCCTTGTGACATATATGGAGGATGCTCACCTGCTTTGGAGGTCATGCTCACCTGCTTCTCAGCTGACATCACACGCAAAGGCCACTGGTCCAGTGGCCGCTTGCTCCAGGCTGCCCTGTCACATCCACCTGCATGCCTGAGCACCTCTGATTTTTGCCTCTGCTCCTTTGCATGCAGGAAATAAGGCACATAGGAAGTGCACACAATCGGAGTGCAGTGCCCTTCACTGCTGCCACAGCTTCTGCCCCCAGAGTGATCACTGCTCAGTACAACAGCCCAGCAGGCCTCTACTCCTCAGAGAACATCCAGACCTTCAACAGTGCAGTGGAGTCAAAAACATCACCTGGGGATGTGGAGTCTTCCAAGCCGTAAGTACTTCCCTCAGCTCCTCTCCTTCCCTGGGCCTCCAGGGGAATGCTCCAGGAGACATCAGTTTGCTGCAAAGGCACCTGTTTGTTAACCCAGAAGATCTCTCTTTCAGAACAAGGGAAATAGCAGAGGCATAAGCGTGGATGTTATTCCCAGGGGCAGGGCTCGGAGGAGCAGGGAACATTTCATGAGATGCAGAAATGAAATTAATGCTGTTATTTTTTTGTTTAGCAGAGACCGACGCAGTTTCCACGTGCGTTCAGCATGACATACCAGCCCGCTGGTCTGAACAGGTGCCTGATAGCTTGTTATGAGCACTTCTAAAGTTAGTGTTTTGTGCCAGCTTTGCTACAATGCTGGGTAGGAAAGGTACCACCTCATACAGGAAGCACACCTGTCCCTGTTCCTGGCTGGCCTGGGATTCATAGGCAGGCTCTGCCTTGGTTTGGATATTTCTGTGTTTTATTAGCAAACTTTGCTTTATACAGGAGTTTTAAAAAGTAGCTGAAGCATTCATGCTTGTGTGAGCAATTTTATATGTGAGATTGGAAAGGGTTGCAACCTTAAAAGGGCCTGTTGATTTTTGTGTTTGCATCTGAGCCTCACCAAAGACATTACATTCTAGAAGTTCAGAGTTTCCCTTGTTTCATTGAAGGCAATAAACCAGGAGCTGTCTGAAATCTTTTTGGCTGTACTGGTCAGGTTGCCTAACTGCCCTAAATCTCTGCATAGCAATATCAAACACCCTGGAAGACTTTGGCCACTTTTACAATAAAAGCTGCAGGACCAGTGCTTTCGGTAATACTCGACTAGAGTGCGAGACCAGAGCCACAGCATTAGCTTTAATGTAAAAGTCATGTATTCAGTGGTGTGTCCTTCAGACAGTATTCTGCAGCTGCTTGCTGGCTTGGAATATTTGGTTTTACTCTTCATTAATTTCTTCCTTCTTTCCTTTTTTTCCTCCTGTGCATTTTTTCCCTCAACTCCACAACGTAACCCCCAAACGAACCCCCACACAAACCCCCCTCCGTGCCCCTGAACCGCGGGCCCGTAGCCGCCCATTGCCGGCGGGCGCGATGCAGGCTCCCGTTGCCTCCGTCTATAACCCTCTGCAGGCGCAGAGCTCCGAGTCGCCGCAGCGGAGGCACAGCACCTCCTCCAGCCCCAGCCAGGTCCGAGTGGGGCCCCAGCAGCTGAAGCAGGCAGCCCAGGTCTGCCCCAACAGCCCTGTGGAAGTGGAGGTGCCGGGACTCAAAGTGCTGCACGTGCAGTTCAATTCTCCCCTCCAGCTCTATTCGCAGAGCAACATCATGGACACCCTGCAGGGGCAGATCTCTTCTGTTAGCCCTGATTTCCCCAGGTAACCTGCCCACGGTCTCTGCAGCCAGCTCAGCACATCTGCTCATCTGCATTTTGGTGTCGACGAATTCTTCGTCCCTGTCTGTTTCTCATGGCATTGGCTGGTTACAGGAAAACAGCATTTACATTTCACCCTTCTGAAATTAGTGCATGATTCTTCACAGGAATGAGCTTTGCATTGTGTCTGTGCCCAGCACTGCAAGAAACACCAGAACATGGCCTTAGCCTGTCATTACCCACCCCACAGCCCCCCAGTGGGGCCCGGCAGCAGCTGGTGGCTTTTCTGGAGGAGCCACCTGCAGCAGATGAATTTTCTGAGTGTAGGAGAGCGCTTCATCCTAAAAGGGGGTGTTTCTCCTGCACTTGAAATGACTGTTGTTGTTGTTTGTGACTGGCAGGTACTGTCACATGTCGTTGTTCTTTTGTTTCACTGGCCATGAGTGTGTACTGGGCATGTTTCATTTCAGGCTGAAGCAGGTACCCCTGTTCTCCATCTTTGGCTGATAACACTCATGAGTTTGAAGCAGCCTGGCAGGCACCAGGCACATGGAGAGCCCGCTCTGTGTTCCCACCACTGCCTGCTTGTCTGCAGAGTTTGCTGCAGCACAGGCTACCTCTTTGCCTATAGGAGCGGGGGATGCTCAACATGCAGGTTTACAGGACCTGCAGAGAGCCTCAGCATCACAAGGCCTGGGTGCTCTTTGATGTTTGCTTTGTGGAAGTTGGGAACCCCCTGGCCCATGCCTCTAAGTGACAGCCTATGGGGTTTTACGGGGAGGACTTCAGTATTGAGACAGGTGAAGCAGAAAGCACATTCAGCCATCTCACAGGAGGTCTCCAGTCAAGGCTGTATCATGAACCTTCAGCAGAGTTGCCCCACTATGTGACCAAGCAGCTTGCAGCTGTATGACACATGGTCTAAGGGAGGTGTTCAACTCTGTGGCCTCCGTGGAACAGAAAAAAAGGACACAGCCAGATCTCATGGCTCCTCGGCTGCTCAGTCCCCTTCTGGGCTGACCACCATGTAGTTCAAAGCAGAAAAACTGGTGTCCTTATCTGTGGACCCACACAGCCAAGCTTTGCCATGTGCCAGCAGCCAAGAGAAAATGGGAGGCTGAGGATTTACTCCTGCCTTGTTACTCAGTGCAGTTACTTGCTGTAAGTCACTGCTCTAGCTTATAGTCAGTACTGTGCATGCCAGAAGCAGTCACGCTGCTGACTGGCTGTGCTGGCGGGAATAGCTGATAATGCTCACAAAGAAGCCCCAGACATCAGCAATTGTTTAATTCCAAAAGGGAGTGCTCCAAACACTGGGCCTTCCTGTAGCCTAGCTTTGAGATCCTTAAAAACGTTGCAATATGTGCTGGCATAAAATAGTAAAATAACGTTAGTGAAAAATAAGCTGTGCTCTTCTGAAGATGCTGTGCAAGGCTGTGTCTTTATGGTTTGTATTCCTGTCTTTTTGCCAATATTCAAGGCACAGTGATCCAGTGTGTCAGTCAGCACTGCAAGTTGCCCGTGGTAGCAGCAATGAGATCCAGTAATAGTTGTGTAAGTCTGAAACACAGTAAAGGTGTTGGAGTTGTCCCCTACAAAGTTTCTGCATCAGGGAGCTTGTGCATGGAAAAGGACACTAGTTGCTGATGATTGCTGCAGATAAAGTACCTGTGTAACAGAAGGTGCTGTAAATCAGCTGGCATAGGAAGACTCATTATCCTGCAGGTACAATTTCTGTGTCTGTGGCCTTGCCCTTTCAAAAGATACATGCTTTTTCAGCAAAGTTTTTCTTTAAGCAGCATAGCCTTCTGCTCTGAGAGATGGAGGTATTCCACTCTGCTGGTACAAATTCTAGGATTTGGGGTTTTTTTATAGACTTGTGTATGTATAGGGTGCGTCTGTTGGAGAGCTGATCTGTATGTTTTCACTACCACAATGCATGGTTGAAATGTGATGGCTTTGTTTGACTCTTAGTGCTCTTTAAGAGGAGTTAGCCTTTGGTTTTTGGATGCATGTTAATGAAACATTATTATTATGCAAACTGCAATGAAAGGCTTCTTATGTAATGTTTTTATGGGTGGATAGAGTGGTGGAAGTATATGAGTTTACATAAACTGAATGTAATGTGGAGCATGTGACATTTTTGCTCTAATAGAAGGCACACCATTATTTTATTTTGGATGAGAGGCTTCAGTAACTGAGATTCAGACTTCAAAGGTTCAACTGCTTGCATGTCTAATGTGCTTCCTGCTGCACTGAAAATTACTAAAGATGGAAAAATTTTAGGAAATTCTTTTTATGGAAATAGCCTTTTGTAACACATGTGATGATTTTACCTCTGATGCTTGAGGAGTTTATTATGTAGAGTAACTCCCAGATGACTCAAGTTCACATTGGCATTGAAAGTATGCAGTTGACTCCTCAAGAAAAAGATTTCCCTCTGCAGTTTAGTCTGAACTTCAGGATGTTTATGTACTTTTCAGGCAATCACAAAGTGTAGGAATGGTGAAACCGAATAGACCATTTACAGTTCTAAGACTGCATTATAGAATTGACTTGGCAGATATCTCATTTTATCATATACCTTTTACTGCAGCTACAGAACACAAAGCAGGCAGAAACATCCCGTGTCCTTTAGTCCATCCCCTAGCACAACATTTGGTAACTTAAACCATTGATTTAAATAAATCTCAGTGGGTATTTCTCCAGACTGTTTTAAAATCCTTTAGTTTGGATGTTGCTTGCCTGTCCACGGCAGTCTCCTCTGGTATTTCAGTGTCTGTCTGTTGGAAAACTTTTCCTAAGGGATATGCTAACTATCCTCCTGCAGTTTAAGCCTGTAGTTTATCATGTACCCACTGGATGTGGAGAACATTCCAGGGACTGCCTCCAGCCTCTTTTTTTTTCCCCCTGAGGACCCTTCTAGTGGCACAATGTCTGCCCTCTCTGCCATTCCAAACTCTGAAAAGCTGGCCCTGAAGCACCTCAAGCTCTAGGCTGAGGGTCCTAGTCCCTCATGGCATGAGGGGTGACAGCTGAAAGGAGGGCTTAGCCTTAGCAGGCAGAAATCTCTCTCTGCCCTTGACCTGTTCATTAACTTTAGTTAAATGCTGTAAATGGGCTGTGGCTCAGACTCCACCTATAAAATGGAAATAACACTCACTTGAAAAACAAACTATTGCTTATCAGACAATCTTCTAATTAGATCCTACAGCTATTACTTTTTGAAGGTGGCATTTAGAACCAATTCATAGGGCTTTTTAATGGAATAAATTTTACTTGATTTGAGATTCACACCGGTGTAAGGCAGCAGTCTAAGGTACATGCATGGATGGCACAGCTACCTCATGGGATTACCATCCCAGCACAAGTTCTTCATTTTCCTGTTAACAGAGCAGTGATTTCCTGGGCAGAAGGCTTTAGTTCTTGGAGTATATAGTAATTGGGAAGCAGGGTGAACGCTTGGGGACTGGCCAGGGGCAATCAGCAAGAACATGATCACAGCAGCGTGGGACCCCACCCGGGCTGACTTTCGTGAGCACATCCAGCACCTCTGTATTCATGGCCTCCTGTTGTGCGTTTGTTTTGCACGTTCATTCTTCGGTCATATGATGCATTGTGAAAACTTCGCTCGAGGAATTTGCTCTAGGTTTCATCTGTTTAACAAAGTATTCTCTGTTCCTTCCTCAGTTTAGATCAGCGTAATCAGCACCCAGGCAGCAGCGCCATAGACAGACAATCTGAGGTTTACAAGATGCTTCAGGAGAATCAAGAGTCAAATGAGCCACCCAGACAGTCTGCTTCATTCCTTGTGTTGCAAGAGATCTTGGAGTCAGAAGAGAAAGGTGAGTGCTTACTGCACACCTCATCTGAGTGTGCTCTTCCCTGCTGCTGTTCCTTGGGCTGGGTACAATGTTTAAGAGTAACATGTAAAACTTTATTTTTCTTTCTTAGCTGTTGATTGTTCAAGATAGCGTGTGTGGGTGGTTTCTAAAGAATCCTAGGGTCTTAATATTCTCTCATTGATTAGTTTCAGTGTCTTCAGGCCCATATCGTTGCTTAATCACTGAGTGAGTGCTCAAGAAATAAACCCCTGCAACATTTAGTTATCAAGAAGGAATTCGAAAAGTCACAAAAATTTTATACATTCTAAAGTCTTGCCACCTTTACAATAATACTCATTGATTAAAGACCATCTTAGATTCAAGACTTTGGATGGTACCACAAGATAGTGCTCTTCTGTGAGTCCTAATGCTTCTGAACTTGAATCTCATACACAAGAAAAAGGATCCGCTTCTGCAGTTGATTGTAAAAATATGGAAGCTGGGCTGAAACAAGCAGTTCATAGCTTTTAACTTCTGAACATTTGTTTTGCTTGCGGTTCTTGATCTGACATCTGGACTTCCGACCTATAGAATTTAAGATAAAAAAGGCAATTAACTTAATTTGGGGCCAAATTGAACTCTCTTTTCCCCTTAAATAAAATAAACAAATAAATGGGAAAAGAATTCCAAGAATTACCTTTATTTTTCCTTAGGCCAGTTGAGACTCTGTCTTTTGTGTTATTAGCTTGGCAGTGGTACATTCAGTTTAATCCAACAAAAGCCTGATGCTGAGATATTTGCCACAAAGAGAAACAGATCAGCCAAGTGCTAGCAGGTCTGAGGGATCTGTAAGGAAAGAGCAAAATGAAGGAAATAAGGAAACAACAGGAAGAAAGAAACCAGAATCTTGGAGTCTTCACTATGCTGTTAAAATACCTACCTGAAAGCATCTTTTAAATACTGAGTGTTTGCAGCTTGCCCTCAGGGTTCAGCTCCTGCCTGGAAGGGACTGGCGTAGCCTGGACTGCTCACAAAGCCGAGGTCCTCCCCTGTGCTTAGTAGTGCTGAAGAAGATAAGAAGCAAAAGCCTCCCTGTTTTATCTCTCTTTGAAGATTTGCAGCATTATTGGGATTCCCTGGCACAAGGTTTGCCTGCCGGATCACAGGCCAGGATAGGCTTTTGGCACTGTGAGCTGATAATCACCCTCGCGGAGCTGGGCCGGAGGTTACGCAGCCCCAAAGGAATGTCTGTCCCCAAGGAGACAGTGCCCCAGCCTGTGCTGCTCGGCCAGCCTCAAACACTGAGGCTGAGTCAGATCATGTCCCTGCTGCGACAAACCCAGAAATGGCACACTGGATGGCAGCTTCTCCCAGCCTGTCTCCAGGCAATGGCTTGTGAATAGCAGCCTGGGACAAGTCCCTTGGGGCATGGCTGACTGTATCGACTGCGCTGACTTACACCAGCTGAGAGCCTGGGCCCAGGCACAGGGGCAGAGTGTGGGTGCTGGTGTTTGGAAGCACCACGGCTGGTCTGTGTTTAGACCTGACTCTGCACTCCGAAGTGGAGAGTTTCACAGGCTGGAACATGTCATATTTCCTGTGGGTATTTGATTAAGCTGATTCCTAGAGAGATTTAAAAACATGCTGTCAGTGTTGCTGATGTGAGCAAAGTGCTGGTTGAGGCAGGGGGACTGAGCAGAGGTGATGGGGAAGAGTCTGAAAATGTGGTTACTGCTGCATCCTTCCCAGTAAGGGTCAGTTGCAGCAACTCTGTTGGAGGCCAGGTGCTTCCTGCTGGTTTTGGAGGGTTAAGGAACTTCCACCTCTGGACCAGCATCTCTGCACCGAACTGGGTGCAGACCTCTGAGCTGAAGGCTGCCCCCAAGGCAAACCACCTGCCCCATGAGAGAGCAGTGTCACAGGGAGGTGTGGTAGGCCATTCCCCCCTTTTTCCTTCACCTCTTCTATCAGTGATACTGCCCTGGGCTGTGACATGTCCCTGACCTTGCTGGTCACCAGGGTGTGCCTTTGAAGGGTTTTTCCACCCCTTTCACCAGAAACACCCATTCTGAGTGTGCTCTTGGTTTGACACTAGTCAGAAGGGTTTCATCAGTCCAGGTGTTTGTGGTGAAATATCATGCAAGTCTCTGCACCCCTCTTTTTTTTTGTGTGGAACCGCTTGAAAAAGCCATATAGATAAGGTTAGTCCCATCATTGGTGTCATTTTGTAAGAGGCTCCTTTTTTCCTGCAGATTTAAAGGCTTGCCTTGTATCCTGCATCTAGGATCCACTGCTGTTTTAGGCATCCAGGTCAGCACATGTCTCCTGCTAAGACCCTGCAGGACATCCCTGCCGCAGAGAAGTGCACTAGGGAGATACCTGGAGCATGTTATGCAGCAGCAGGGGCATGCAAGGGTATCCCCCAGTGTCCCAAAGGTCCACAGAAAGAACGAGTTTTTTAACCAAATCCTGCAGGAGTCTTGGGGGAGCCAGCTCCACTGTAGAGCAGACAGCAAACTGGAAAAGGACTCTGATCGTCCTGCCTAGCCTGCCAGGACACCCACCTCCTCTTTCTGAACCCAGATCTGGAAATCAGCTGAGTGTGTGATCAGGCAGACTTTGGTGCTGCCAAGACTGGGGCTGGGGCTGAGGCTTGGCTTTGCTTTGTGCATCTGTGCATGTGAGACACATCAGCTGAAGTCTGATGGGCTGTTAAGATGAGAAGAGACTCTCATCTGACCGCCCACAATCTCAGGCCCTCAAATTTCCAGGGTCAGGTTCAGCTGTGTCCCTTCTCTCCCTGCTCCTCACACATCCCTCGTTCCCTCCCCACTTTTCCATGCATGAATCCCTGCCTCAGAGTTGGGGTTAAAGAAGGCAATTTCCACAGCAGAGCATCTGCTTGGGAGGAATAGCCTTGAGCCACGCATCTCACATGCTCTGAAGCACTCTCCTTCCACCCCCAGGAGACCCTACCAAACCATCTGGATTTAGGAGCGTCAAAGCCCCCACCACAAAGGTGGCCTCATCAATTGGGAATGCCCAGAAGCTGCCCATGTGCGAGAAGTGTGGATCTGGCATTGTGTAAGTAAGCCTGTCCCTGGGGTTGCAGGTTGAGCATCCCATGCCTGTGCGAGGGGCTGAGGTGCTGCACCCAAACCACTTCACCTATCCACATCCAGTGCACTCAGGCACATTTATTCTCACCAGCTTTAACAATGCTAACTTTGCAGTTCCCTGCATGAGGCAGGAGTTGGGTTTCTGTCTACAGATGCGTGTCAATGGAAACCAAGTAAGTCCCTGTGAGACAAACCTTGAGGCAGTTGCTGCCGTGTTTTGCTTCCTACCTGAAATCTATTTACAGCACCTGGAAACAAAATGACCTTTTCATTCAGGGCCTGTGTTTAATGCATTTCATGTCCTGGTGTGCCCAGTAGTGGTAGGGTTTCTTGCCTTGGTGATCAGAGGTGATGGGGACCAGGAGAGCTGTGTTCTGCTCCCACCTCTCCTGTTGGACCACACACCTCCACTGTGTCTACACAAGCATAGTTTTTGTTGTCTTTATGTGGGTAAAATCCAACCTGCAGCATGGCAGGGGTTTGGGTTTGGTACAGAGCTGCTGTACCATAAATGTGACAGCACAAGGTATCCAACCCATGTCTTTCAGCTGCTGTTCAGTTTCTCAGCTACATATTCTTCCCTGCAACCCCCTTAACAATTGACTACAGCAATCAAGTACTGGTAGCCCACCTGCACTGTCATGGAAGAATTCCCATTTCTTAAATGCTGCCCACCACAAGCTATCAGATTGTTGCTGAGACCCACTACACTGTGATTGCCTGGTCCTGGCATGCTGGGAGCACCTGAACCAGGAGAGTCATCAGAGAGGCAGTCCATACCCTGTAAAATATGAATCAGAGACAAACCCTATAATTATTCTACCATCTGTGTAGGTCTGGAGAGAAAGCATGGGGCTAAGAATAGTACTCAAAACTAATGAATTATGGAAAATATAGATGGCTACTGGAACAAAACAGTACTGGGAAATTACTGTGTTGTGGCTGGTGGTAGTTAATGAGTTGCTATGTAGTTTTCTTCATCATTTGCCAGGTTAAGCTATGAAGTTTTCCAGAAAGAGCTGGCCCACCTTTGGCTGAATCTGTTCACTGTAGCTCCTGAGCAGCAGTGTCTGAGATCAGAACCAAGATCCAGTCTCTGTGCTTCTCCCATCCATCCCTAGCATGTCAGTCAGTAGCAAAAGGGCAGTGGCTGGCTGAGCAGCCTTCATCCCTCTCAGCTGGTGACAGGCAGTCATTTCTGGATTTGTGTTGCCATCTGGTTGGTTTGCACCTGGATTTTGCCCCCCCAGATGGTCCAGCTACTGCCTGCCCTTTGATCCTGGGCATTGATGCTACCACAGT
This sequence comes from Scytalopus superciliaris, assembly GCA_013400415.1. Taxonomy (NCBI): domain Eukaryota; kingdom Metazoa; phylum Chordata; class Aves; order Passeriformes; family Rhinocryptidae; genus Scytalopus; species Scytalopus superciliaris. Next base: position 590,982 of record VXBX01006664.1, read on the forward strand.
AATTCTTGTCACCACAGGTGATAGGACTATCCTGATGAAACTCAGGCAGGCCAGTGCTGGGAAACACTTTTTAGGGGAGGGACACCATGCCAGCACATGTTGGGCTTCTAAAAGTGCTGTTACTATCTGCCTGATTAGAGGTAGAGCCTACACTTTGACTTGTCAGGAGCAGGAGGAAATTGTCCACCTTCAGGGCTGATGTTGGTCGGAGCTGGGGAGGAGGTGGGAGGGAGATAGCGGTGGGTGCCTGGGACTGAGAGGTGCTGGTTCCTTCCCCAGAGGGATGTTTGTGAAGATCCGGGACAAGCAGCGTCACCCTGAGTGCTACGTGTGCAGCGACTGTGGCACCAACCTCAAGCAGAAAGGACACTTCTTCGTGGAAGACCAAATCTACTGTGAGAAGCACGCACGGGAGCGGGTGATTCCCCCGGAGGGCTACGAGGTCGTCACTGTCTTCCCAAAGTAAACCGTACTGCTCACAAAGCCAGTGTGGATGATTTATCCTCTGCTGCTTTTCCTTGGAAAGCATTATCCCTGCCTCCTGCAGAATCTTCTTCGCAATAAGGAATGCTAGGCATGGCTTTGAATTTCCTTGTCATTATTAATCCTCCATCTGTTCACATGAGATGTCACTAATTGTTCAACATTTTTTCATCCCCTCTTTCACTGTTTGGGTTTTTTTTTAATACACAGATTTTTTTTTCTTTCCTTTATACTGTCAAATCACACAGGAAAGGCCAAAAGTCAGATTACAACTCTTCTGTGTCCCCGTTATTTGCCTTCTGTTTGCCTTCAATAAACGGGGTGAATCCACAAAGCAGAAGTGTCTGCTTTCTGCTCTTTATCCTTGTGCACTGGATTGGAGTTCCCTGGGCAGCAGACAAGGTGCCCAGTGCATGGTTGTGCTTATCCTGGAGAGTAATGGGAGGGATTTACAAAGTTGAGTCAGACTGGTCTTGCTGTGAGCAGCTGCCTCCTGGCAGGCAGCAAGGTCCAGCTGGGCACAGCCAGTCCTCACACCAGGGTGGCACCGGTGGCCTTTCCCTGCTGCAAGGCTGCCAAGAGCTGCCCCCTCTGTGTCCAGCACTGCTTCATGATGTTGGGACTAGACATGTCAGTATTCCCTGTCACTGTGCCCCTTTGTTCCCCAGTCACAAACTTTGCTCTGTGGTAAAATGTTCACTTGATGCTTTCTGGAAACCACAGAATCCTAGAGCAAAGAGGTCTGAGTGGCCATAATCCCTGTTCTGGCAGGCTGGTGAGGGTGGGTCTTGCCATTGCACATCCCTTGTCCAGTTCAGAGCAGACCCCATGACCATAGCTGTTTGTGTCTGCAGACATTTGGGACAGTCCTCTGTACTGTGGCTGCCCAAGGCATTACCCTGCTCCTGTGATGCTGCTGCGAACAGCTGCTGGAGGGTGCCATGGGAGTTGATGTGGAGAGGGGGGCACATGCCCCTTGTCCACTGGACAAGGGGCTGATGGTGCCTGAACAGCCAAAGCACCACCCGCATATAGCACAGAGGTGGTCTGCAGTGGTTATTCCTCTGCTCACACCTCTAAATGAGATGCTGCCTGTTCCTAATGGTGTAAAAATAAACAGTTTCTAAGACTAGTGTAATTTTTCTTTCAAAATGAATTGCCAGTGGTTGAAAACAGGATTTGTAACCACACAAACCTGGCAGGCACAGGGTTAATGGGTGCGTCTGCAACGGCTACAGACAGGGTCATGTCCCTGTTCTGGAAAGTCCTGGCTTTCTTAGTGATGCTGTACTGCTGCACCCTCTGTTCCCTCTCCTTCACAATTAATCACTGCACAGCACAGCTGACTTTGAAAAAAAGAAAAGAAAAAAAAAGAAAAGAAAAAACAAAACAAAACAAAACAAAACCAAACACAAATTCAAACCACAACCCCAAACCCAAACCTCATCTGAGGTAAAGCTGACCTATCACCAAGGCTACAAGCCTCCTGCTGTTCAGATAAACTTCAGATTTTACGCAGGTTCAGAAGGGGACTAATTCACCAACCCAGCTATATTTAGTTCGTGCCTTCAGACTCCTTCTATGGGCAGCAGCAAGCAAGGATGCCATAGCTCAACCAACAAACTCCTTGTCCAGCTCATCCCTGGGAAGATCCTGGCCTCTCTGTGTGCTGGCACATATCTGCACACATACTTGCACAAACTCCAGATAGTAACACAAGCAGCTTTCAAAGGGAGAGTGGAAGGTTTTTGTGGCCTGCTGGGATGGCTGCTAATGGGGGCTAATTCCCTCCCCTCTGCAGCACATTGCCCCAGGGAAAGGCTCTCTGTGCTGTAGTGCTGGTGGGCCAGACTGGACAATAAGCCAGTGCAGTGGTGAAAAGCACAGACCTCAGGGGTGAAGGAGTACCCCTGTAGGCACAAATTGCTCTGGCTGTATTGCAGACCAGTCTCAGGCCCTGCTGTGGGGCCAGGGCTGTTCCCAGCACATGCTCTGCATCATCTGATTTCTCATCAGGCTGGCTCAGGGCTGCCCCACAGGCAAAATGCTGGCTGCCAGAGGCCATCTGGAGTGCTTCATCCCAGCCCCAGAGTTTGGGCTGAGCCCTCCAGTGCCTGCACAGTCACTACGTTTTTTCATACTGTACAAACATTCATCAGCAAAACAGGGCTTGGTCCAGATAACCTCACGAGCTCGCTCTTGTGTGAGGGGGTGAGGACGGAAGAGCCTGAGCCATGCGTGGCGTTTCCCCTGCCCTGCCCACCCCAGCGCCGCACTGCGAACAGGCAACAAGCCCTGCTTTGTCCTGGGCCGGTGCTTTATCACTGTGCGCTGGCAGCACTGCTGGGAAAACACTGATTGTGTGGGGCTCGATGCAGGAGTCATGAACTACAAAAGAATTGTGGGATAGCTCTGGAAATACATGTTTCTGACATGGATACCAATGTTGGTCCACTTTAGTACTGTGGCAATGGGCTACCTGAGGCAGTTCATATTCATTACTTGGGGAGGACTTTAATCACTCTCTGCTGTAACTGGCTGAGAAAAGGAAGCATTAATTTTTTATGATGCAGGACAAAATACTCGGTAACTGCAGTGGTCACTGTAGTCTGACTTTACACATTCCTCGGGAGTTTAACAGTTGGCAGCTGCAGTCTGTCAACAATAACAAAATAAGTTAAATGAGGTCACTCATGCCTTGCAACCACTGAGCTGCCTGCTTCAGAGGTTAACAGTAACGTTAAATAGGAAATATATAGAAGGTTCCTATGTGAAGCGTGTCAGGCAGTTTTTAAGTGAGCATCTTGCCAGGACTTTCTCATGAAGGTGGGCAGTGCAGCACAAAGTGCAATCTGCCATTTTTAACACTTGATTACTTGGGTTTCCATTTGCAGTCCCCTCCCCTGCCACTGCCACACCTACACTTTCTCCTTGTACAGTAGACATTTGTGCCCTGCTGCTCCTTGATAGTTGGTGGGAGCCCCTCCACATGGCACAGCTGCAGCAGGAGTGGCAGGCTGGAAAAGAGGGCTTGTGTGGGACAGCAGCAAATCTCTCTTCGGAGCTGAACAGGAATCACTGTTTTAAAAAAAACCACCCTGCTGGTTGGCAGTGACTTGACAGTGCTGGTGCTAGGAGATAAAACCAACAGAAAAGGGTTAAAAGCACCAACATTATCATCAAGATTGACCTCTCTCTCATCGACCCCTCCTCACAGCCTACACCATCACCACCACCCTCACCCCAGCAAAACAGCACTGAGCAGCATAGCTAGTTGCTCCAGCTCCCACGTTTATGTTTCATTTGCTAATGGCTCAGGTTGTTGTCATGGTGGGCTCTTGGCAGCTCAAACATAATTGCTAAGGCAGGTAAGTAAGAATACCTGGATGATGGCATGTACAGAGTGTATTTGAGTGCTAGTGAAATGCCATTACTCTAACCTGAGATAAGTTTACCACACATTTTCTTGTCATCACCTGGAAAAACTTGGGAAAAAGAAAACCTGCAAATACTCACAGTAGCAACGCATGAGCAAGCCAAGACCCCATGTTTCTGTCCATGCTTTTGGTCTCAGCACTCAAACATCCACAAACTCCCTTAGTTGAAGAACAAGAGCTGGATGCATCTGGTTGCAGAATGGGATGGGAGCACTGCTTCCAAGTCACTAGCACAAATCTACAAGAATCTGCCTTGTATCCACTGGTACATTTTCTCTCTCTAATGGGCAATCAAGGGGACATTATTTCACGTAGAACAATTCAAAACTGTTGTCACTTATTATTAAATCTTTTAACAACTGCTCTGTTTAGCTACTGTTGTTGATACATCACTATCATGGTTTAACCCCAGCCAGCAACCAAGTGCCACACAGCCCCTCACTCACTCCCCATCCAGTGGGATTGGGGAGAGAATTGGAAGTCTCTGTGAGTTGTGACACAGACAGTTTAATAGGGAAAGCAACAGCTGTGCACACAAGCAAAGCAAAACAATTAATTCACTGCTTCCCATGGCAGGCAGGTGTTCACCCATCTCCACCCCATCACGTGCAATGGTTATTTGGGAAGAAAAACACCATCACTCCAAACACCCCACCCCTTCCTCCTTCTTCCCCCAACTTTATATACTGACTACAAGGTCTATGATATGGAACATTCCTTTGCCCAGTTCTGGTCATCTGTTCCAGCTGTGTCTTCTCGCAACTGCCTTACCAGCATGGCAGTACAAAGAGCAGAAAAGGCCTTGGCTCTGTTTAAGAACTGCTCAGCAATAACAAAAACATTTCTGTTATCCAGCCCTCTGTCCAGCACAAATCCAAAACATGGCCCCATACCAGCCACAGTGAAGAAAACTAATTCTGTATTCTGTCCCAGCCAAAACCAGCACAATCATTTGTTCTTACATCTTTTGTTAGGTCCTCACTAGAATTGAAGGATGCATGCAGGAGACTAGCACGGTGTGTAAATGTAAGTAACACATGGAAACAGCACATGCTGGACTTTGTATTATTCAGGCTAATAAGTAACTGAGCAGAAAACTTAGAAACTTTTGTCTTCAGCAGTTAGCAACAAAACAGGGCTTTCAACAGGCAAAGGTCAAAGCCAGCCTACTCATTAACTTAACAGATTTACCTGTCCCTTTAAAGGGGTACAGGTATATAAATATCTCTTGCTAGTATAAAATAACTTTCTCTAAATCAGGCTAACAGATTACTCTCTATGGAAAGCCAAAATGATCATGAAGTGAGTGAAAACTAGTTTCTGAAGCCTGCTAAGTTACAGAGTTTTTTTGCAAGGCATAACTAGCACAACTGCAACTGTGACAGCTCCAGCTGCAATTCAATGACTGCAGCTTCTAATGATATCTAGATGACATTTTCACAAACCAGAGCTGAAAGTTTAAAAGCTGGCCAATTCTGGGTCCCTCACTACAAGGACATTGAGATGCTGCAGCGTGTCCAGAGAAGGGCAAGCAGCTGGTGAAGGGTCTGGAGCATGTCTTACAAGGAGTGGCTGAGGGAGCTGGGGGTGTTTAGCTTGGAGACCTTACCAGTCTCTACAACTACATGAAAGGCGGTTGTAACAAGGTGGATAATGGTCTCTTCTCCCAAGTAAGAAATGGTAGGACAAGAGGAAATGGCCTCAAGTTTCACCAAGAAAGACTTAGATGGCATGTTAGGAAAATTTTCTTCACCAAAAGGTTGTCAAAGCATTAGAACATGCTGCCCAGGGATGCAGTGGAGTCACCATCCCTGGAGGTATTTAAAAGATGTGTGGATGTGGCACTTAGGGACATAGCTTACTGGTGGATCCAGGAGCGCCATATTAATAGCTGGACTACTTGGTTTTAAAGGTTTTTCTCATCCTAAATGATTTTATGGCTTGTTGAAAACCATTGCTCACAGCTGGGTCTTAGAGGCTACATAGAAAGAGGCTATAATATCCTTTACCCCTTTTCTGCGTCATTAATCTCCAATCCTCCCTTCCCAGAAAGTACTCCTTGTTAATCACACACTATGAGAGACATTCTGCACTTTCACGTTCCAGTACCCTCAGCTCCCTGCACATGCTTCAAATGGGCAACGCAGCTGCACAGGTGGACAAGCAGTCAATACAGAAGTAATGTCTGCACCAGAAAAATTTAGGCTAAATTAGGCTAGTTCAGGCTGCCTGCTTTTTGTGTGGATTTTCGTTTGGTGTTGTGGGTTTTTTTCTGTTGTTGTTCAAGGGGTTTTTCTGAGGGGATTGGTTTTTTTAAATATGTGAGATTGGCTAAAGTGCTAAATGAATAGGAAAGTGTGAATTAATGGACATAAGACAAGCTTCGTTTATTTAAGAAGCCAAAATCCCTAGAACTTTTAAACAAAACAGGTATTTATTTAACCAAAATAACTAGCAGAAGTTAAAACCAGAAGCTACACAAATGGCTTGAACAAAAGCGCAAGATCTCTCCCTTCCAAACAAAACTCTAACTGACATGTATTTAAAACCAAAACAAACAGTGTTTTAGGACTTCCACAGGAAGATTTTTTTTTTTTTACACAAATTTGCCAGGTTTTACCACTGAGCATAAGAACTAGCTGCAAATGGGAAATATGCTCATTTTCTTAGTTCTTTATGAGAGCCTAGTAAAGCTACAACAAACTATCACCTGCATTATACTCTAGAACATGTAAAAGTTTCCTGGAAGAACACAAGGGATTTGAACGAGGCCTGAAAGAAAGTGAGCATCAAAGATCAGTAAGTCTAAGTGACATCTCTGGAAGATCTGTAAGACTACACAGAGGTCATATTTGCACATTAAAACACACATTCTGCATTGGACTCTGACGACTCTTCCAGGACTTTGAAGACACCCATTTTTTCCTTTTTCACTTTTTCAGAGCTCTTCATTTGATCTAAGATTAAAACAAAACGAAAGTCAACAATAACAGTGAAGTGTCTGCAGCCTCACAATAGCAGACATAACTTTTTTCTTGAGGTTGGCAAAACAAGTTGATAAAACCATTTTGCTTCATCAACAGTTTGCTACTAGAAGTTTGTGTTTCAGGAAAAAATTCCAACATCTCTGGCTAAATCTGCATGGAGATAAACAGTTCTAAAAGCTGCCTGAACTGCTCTCATTTTCCAGAGGAAAAAAACTCAGAATGCTTTAAATCTATTTAGTGAAGTTAGTAGGAGAAACACAGAAATTTACAGCTCTTATAAGTAATATTCTTTTCTAAAATTCAAAGACCTGCAACTTGTTTTCCTAGCACTTGCAATTACTATGTTGTCCTTCCAGTGAATTTAAAGCTAATGAAAAACTGTTTTATTCATATAAAATTTAATAATTATGGCTTACCAGTGTGGGTGGTGGCATTTGTTTAAAGCATTAACTGCAGTTAAGTACTGTAAATATTCAGTACATAATGCTAGACTAATATCTTTGTATTAGTATTTTTTGACAATTTTATTATAGTAATTTTGCTTAGTATAGCCAAAAAAACACCACAAACCACCATGATAAATACGATGCACACTAATAACACAAAATAAAGAGCACCTTCTTCAACTTGAGACATCATCTTGTTTCACAATTTGAACTTGCAAAGATAGAAACCATATTATCCATGCATCAAGAACAATTTTCTATATTAGCAGTCAGTTAACTGAAATAGGCAGTTTTACAGAACAATGTCTTGAATTTTTTTCCTAAATTATCTAAAATACAGCAAAAGTTTCCTAAGGCAAATTTTATGCAAACTAAACACAGCATGCCTATTTAAGGTTGTAATTTTTACTTCTAAATTCTGTAATGACTGGGTTATTTTCTCAATCTATGTTTTGAGGCTTGTTCTGCTAAAGATGCTGAAGGAAAACAAAGCATACTAAATCTATTGATCTTACAAAAGCATGCTAAGTCTATGAACTGGACAAAAGTTTTTTCTCTCTCAGGAAAGTTTAGGCATTTTTAATAGTATTTTGGCCTGATGAAGCACTAGAATTGCATACAACCTCAAAAAATCATTGTGGTTTGGTTGGGGTTTTTTGGTTAAGTAGCTGATCCACTGACAAGCCATGATAACTCTGAAAAGCTCAATTTATTTCCCCCCACAACATTAGACTATATTTTGAATTATAATAGTATCAAAATGAGTTTTTAAACAAGTTTGCTGAAATAAATCTTTACTGAGAATAATTTCTGTTTTGATCAATTACAGCAACCTTCTTTGAAGAAGGCTTTGCAGAACACCTCATCTATGCTTTTCACTCACTGTATGCTCAGGGCACACTATGAATATGCTTTTCTGCAATACTTTTCTTTAAGTTCTGTTAGGTGTTCCGCAGCAAACCATACTGAAATTGTCAGCAAATGGACCAAAAGGTCCTTTTTCAGATGGACAACAAAGCTATAGGGAAGTGAAGCTATGGCAGCTTTCTACATACAAACAACTCTTACAAACTATGAATTTACTGCTGAACAGAATAAAGGAAACATGAAAACTCAGGCTTACCAATAAGATCGCTTCTATCCAAAAGTAACTCTAGATCTTTATCACTGATTACTTTTTCTTTAGATCCTTTAACCTCCCTGTTGAAGAAGAAATAATCTCTCTTAATACAGAGAAAAGCAATTTAGTATTGTATAAAGTCAGTTTTCCCACACAGCAGAATCCCTAGGACATTCCACTACAAAGATCCACATACCACTTCACAGACAACAGAGCTATTGACAGCTGTTTGTAAGCTGCAAGTTACAAACTCATGGTCCAAAAATACCATGAAATCTGCATACCTCTCATAGTCTCTGGATTTCAGTAATTCTACTAATTCCTGAGGGTCGAGGCAGCTCTTTGACTGTGCTAGGCCAGATTTGCCACCTTTAAACTGATCTGTAGAAAGAACAAATTTTAAGAAAGTACACAGAGACTGAAACAAATTGTGTTAATAGTTAAATCAATGCTGGATTAATATATTGATAAATTACTCTTGCGTATCAAAATCAATGCTAGATTTCACTGCTTTAGCCCCCAGATAAACACACCTAACACTAATAGTCTAACTGGTGAAAAACTGAGGTACATAAAGGTTTACATGCAAGCCTTTCACTTTCTATGATGTGTATGTATGTAACTATATATATATAGTATGCAGAAGAACTGATTGAAACACCAATTCAACATGCACACACACACAGCAGAAAAGCCATTAGTTCTACTTACAGCAAAAACATTGTAAATAAAGTTAGATGGTGGATTCTGAAGTTTGTTCCCTTTGTATTGTAAGCTGATTGAAAAAAGTAAGTAGTATTAACCACAAGACAGGCAGTATGTGAAAGATACGTGGTTTGCAGAGAGAACAGCCCTCAGTTTAATGAAACAGACAGACACAACAAAATAATAGCCGTGGCACAGACTGGTCTCTTGAAAAGACTATGCTAGTACCTATTCACAACAAATCTGGATGTCAGTCCAAATATAAAATATTACATACTTTAGTATATGGCAGTTATCTACTATAAGAGCCCATTCTATGCTCTTCTTGCTCGTGTGCTGTTGTGTGCTCATCTTGCCACTTTGGTTTTAACTTCATAATCAAATCATTAAAAAACCCAATTCAAACAAAAAAACCTTTTATTAGTCAGTAACATGCCTATAAAGAGTCAGACAGCAGTCCTGGCAGTCACACCAGGACAGCAGTGGCAAAGGGATTACAAAGAAAAAGGCTAATGCTAGGATAAAGTAAGCATCTAACAAAGATTAGCTAACATCATCCAAAAGCAGTGCACAGCGCAATAGACAGTTACAGGTATGGCCTCTTTGCTCCTTTATGCCCTCATGAAAATGCCTTTTTTCTCCGCTTCATATAAGAATATAAGAACTATGAGAAGTTTCTAACCTCCTAATATAAGACCAGTTACTGTTCAGAAGCCTACAGTAGGTTACAAGAATTGCAATTTTTCAAGTGAGCTTAGTGTTTGGAAATTGCTATATACGGAGCTACGGTACAAATGTTACAAACAGGATAAGCTACAGAAGCAAAGGAGGATTCCTATAGAATCTACACAAGAAAAATTTATCCCTGAAAAGAACACTCCAAACCAATCACATTCTAAAGACTTTTAAGTATGACCAGCTATATAATCAAGAACACAAGAATCACCATTGTTCCATATATAAACACAAGGACTATTTTCTATTCAGCACTAGTTAATTGTTCAAAGAGGACTTGTCTACTGTGGTTATAAAATACCAGATGGGTGCAAACAGGATGCGGAAATTTTTAACACCCTGAGATTTAAAAAAGCAGCACATGTTGACATGGCATCATAAATGAAAGATACTAACTTTTGTGGATAATCAGCTTCTCCAGCTTCCTCTTGGCAGCAGCTCTCTCCACAATCTTCTGGTCAATAGTATTTGCTGTCACAAGACGATAAACAACTACTGGCTTAGTCTGACCAATTCTGTGACACCTGTCTTGGGCCTGCAAGTCTGACTGGGGGTTCTGAGCAGATAAAAAAACAAGTTACCAACAATTTAGCTATGCCATTATCCTTTTTTAAGGGACATATCACAAGCAGCATTTTCAATGGTGAGTTCAGAGAAGGAGCAGAAGCAGTAGGCAGGAAAGACATGGTGTAGCTGAATTCTAATTTGACTCTTGAATCTCTTGACTCTTAAGCTGATCCACAACAAGCTCTGCTCATGTAGCTGCACAGGCAGAGGAACCCATCAGCTTGGACTGCTTCTGCAGCATGTGCTGCAGTTTTCAACAGATGGACATGTTTAACATGACAGTTAGATGAGAGTTTTAGTTATAGATTTGTGTTTCTTTTTTTTTCTTGGAGAATAAGTATTTACAATTTTCAGCCATTTCTAAATCTGATTTAGCTCTTCTGAAGCTGAATAGTCATGTAAACAGCAGCACTGTCTACTAAAATAAAGTGAAGAGGTCCTCAGTCAGTTCCTCCTATACCTCTCTTCTTCCTAGGCTCCAGACATAGAGGAGCACAATCCTAGCTTGCTAAAGCACATGTGGCAAGCCACAGGAGGAAATTCAAGGGGCTGGGACTAACATGGCAGCCATTGCAAACAGGGAACCCATAGAAGGTCCAGATACATTAAAACTTAAGTAATAAATCAAAAGAAGGAAATGTATCTGCAACAGAAAAAACTCTCCTGCTTTTGGTAACTCAGAAGCAAACAGGCTAGTTTTGGAAACCAACTCTAATGCTGTATTCAGTAACACAGGACTTTTCAAAAGAGGCTGCATTGTTTCACATACAAAATGTTTGCACACACTACTATTATCTTAATTTAAAACACCTCTTTAAAGTTATAGAAATGGTCTATACCATAATGGGTTCATAAATAATTGTCAAAAGCAGAAACAGAGAAAGCATTTTATGACATATAGCACTAGGTTAACAATCAGTCAACATACCCAGTCACTGTCATATATGATAACTGTGTCTGCCGCAGTTAAGTTAATGCCCAAGCCTCCAGCTCTTGTACTCACTAAGAACAGGAAAACTTCAGGGTCACTATTAAACTGATGCATCTGGAAGAAAATTAATGTATTAAAAAAAAGCAGATGGACCAAACACAACGTAGGTAATGTTTTATTTTGAGAAATCTGCATTTAAAGAGATGAACACAGATAAAAGCACAAGCTGTCAAAGGCTTTAATAAACATTGCATGCTCTTGGGACAGGACAAGACCGAAAAGTGAAACAACTGTTTTCTTATCTGACAATTCCAGTCAATGAGATGTTTAACACACAAAGTGGAGATGGCTATAGTGAGGTATGATCCAAATCACATTCACCTCCACCTAATATACTATCCAACGATGAGCAATGCGATCACAGTCCAACCTGGCAAAGCCTAAAAACAGTGCTACTTCTTGATACAAGCAACAGTATAAAACACTGCCTGCCAACATGACTGTCACTTCCAGACACTCTGTATACCTCTTACTTAAAAATGAGAAGTAACTTCCTGGCCTACTACTCAGCATCTAGCCTGCTTTCACTGCAAGATGTTTACAAGTGTCAGAATAGCTCCTACCAGATATGCAATACCAGTGAAAACCTAGTCTGATATGCTAGTAGAAAACTGAAAGCATATAGTAATTTTCAGGACTTTGAAAATAGCAGGGAAGAAGACGCCATGACTGCACACCCAAGCTCTCCAAAAGATCCATAACCTCTGCATCTCCTGGACATCAGCATCTGCAGCATGACCAGCAAATCATGGAACTGAGAAGAGCCTTGCTGAACTTAGACTGATGATCTCTAAAGAATTCTCTTGTCCTGCACCCATACTGCACTGTTGTAGGCACACAATCAACTCCTAAAAACCCCTGCAAGCCAGCACTGCAAAATTCTACCAGCTTAATAAAAGTTATTATAGCTTGCTGACACATTATTTGTTAGTCATTCCTCTTTAAAAATCATGTCTAACAGCAGCAACCTCAGTGTTCAGGGGTTTAGTTTTCCTCAGCCACATGAGTGGCACAGAAAAAAAATGGGCCAACAAAGGACATGAGCACCATTCTAGGCATATCCCAAGATATTGGTTAGTAGCACACTTTATTGCTTCACTATTTCTGAGCCACAGATATTAAAGCAGAAGTTAAGACAGTTTTCAAAACAGATGTGTTTTGCCTATTAAAGGCTAAATGCTGTGCAAAATCATGTTCCAGTATCACAGGGGCAAGCAAAACTTGCCAACATGCTTGAAGGGCATGTACATCTACTTACATTTTCTTCTCTCTCTGAGTAGGACATAGAGCCATCCAACCGACTAAATTTGAAGTCTCTCAGGTAACAGTAATCCATCAAAATGTCAAGCATCATAGTCATTTGCGAGAACAAGATGACCTACAAAACCAGAAAGATTCCCTAATACTATTTTTTTTTCATAAGGAGACAACTGCACCTCCTCGCCACAAATCTTTGGCCTTACCTTATGTCCTCTCTTTTTCAGTTCTGGAAGCATTCGGTCCAAGAGTAGAAACTTGCCTGAATTCTTTACTAGGTCTTCATCAACCTTGTAACAGGGAAGAGGGATCACATATTAGGAAGACAGAATATCAAAGGTTTCCCCAAATCAGAAGCATCAACAAAAGCTGTCTGAAAGCTTCTCACTGAAACAAATGTGCACCATCTTTTTTAACTAAAAGCTGTAAGATTGGAAACAACATTAATTTTAGCAAACAACCTTGAATCAGTTAAATCATGATGACACTAAATCAAACCACACCATTTCATATGCCCAAATAATTTGTTTTAGAAACTAATTAATTTTCATCCCATTTCTGGAAGGAAAAACCCTGATGTTAATTTTTCTGCATGGAAAAGCGCACTGTTTCTTTTCCAGCTTGTAATTAAGACACAAGGCTTCCACCTACTGGATGTGAGGAGACACCGCTGAACAGATTACTATGCATCAGGCAAGCAGGAGAAGTTCATAGAAAAAGTTTTCACACTTCTACCTTATGCCCTTCTGCTCAAGAGAGTTTTAAGAGCAGGGATATAGAAATTTCTAATGTCTGAACCATATAGCAGCCACCTTGATAATTCCAAACACATCTTTCTGAGCAGGTACTAACTCCTGCAGGTGCTGTCAACTGTCAAACAGTCTGCATTTTCTACACATTAAATAATTTTCCCCTCACCCCCCAGACTGGGGTATTTTTATACATGGATTTTACACTGACAAGCTTCAACAGCTTGCTCCTGAGTGCAGCTGAATCTATTACCACACACTGAATAGGAAACATGACTATACATGCCCACAAATCTACATTTAGAATGTGCAGGCAACTTCCAGTTGTTCAAGATTCTTTCAATTCAAATTATTTCATACTTTCCTATATTGCAAATTGCTTTGTGCAGATTAAACTACCAGCTGGCCTTTGTGACATAACTTGGATGTATTTCCTTCTGAGAAAGGATGCTGTATTCTCTACACAGACGACTCTGTTGTACTTGGTTCAGTCCTTCAAAAACTCACTTAAATGCTACCACTGCACCTCCAGTAGTGTGTACAATTTATGCCATGAACAGTTCACCAAGGTCAGCATTTGTTTTGAAAAATAACGCTTGAGAGGAGACCTTGAGGCAGACCCTACAGCACCTGAGTCAACGGAATGCTGCGACTGTTTGAATTCACTAACTTTCCCACGAGCGGAGGAGCGCTGCCATAACGAAGAACACTGAGGCAACAGGCTGAATGAGCACAGAGGATGGACAGGCTGCTGCAGGAAGTTTCAAATAATGATTGACTATACTGCCAGAATTCAATAGGGAGGTATATGCCAAATACATTGAAAAGGTCATTCTTTACTGCTATCAGCTCACAGTCTATTGCTTTTTAATGCCTGGAATAAATTTTCTCTAATGCTTTTAAAATATGTACCTTGAATTGTTGTGTAGCGGGATCCAACGGATATTCAATGAGATAGGGGTGATTACAACACTTCCTCAATAACATCATAATATTCTGCAGTTTAAGGTTCACCTCAGAATCCATGGGAACACTCACTTCTACCACTGGCCTTGAAAAGATACATAATTATTAGTGCTGAAGGTGTCACCTTATTATGCTAAAAATATTTAAAAGGAAAAAAAAAATCCAACAAAATCAAGCAATGGATTCACATGCCACATCAAATGTCCTCAAAATCCATCACAGTTAGTAAAGCTACTGCCAAACAAAACTTCTCATAGTGCCACACTTGGCAACAAAGACACAACAATTCACCATTACTGGTTTAAAATACAAAAGGCCAGTCTGTAGTAATCAGAAGCAGAATTTAGCTTGTGCAAGTCACCCAGCACAAAATGGAACAGAAGCAAGCCCTCTCCAGAACACATGGTCAGATCTCCTGTGAAGCAATACATAAGGTGTTCAAGGATCAGATCTCTGCCTATCCCATTTTGGCCACATACAGATATTGCAGGATTCACAACAAATACTATTTGAGCTGTTTAGCTCTTCTACATCTAAGTACTGTCTCCAACAAAAGGGATCCATGCATACCATGAAACTAATACAAACATATATTTGTCTGTTCTTGCAAGCCACACCGGACTACAATAAAAATCTAGCAAAATAAATGCATTTCAACCCTGAAGATTATTATACCCAAGGGACTTTCAACCAACAGAAGGAAGAAGTGAGGGACACTTGGAGTGACAATAGTCTTTCCAAGTAACTTTTACGTGTGATGGGTCCCTGCTCTCCTGGAGATGGCTGAGCATCTGCCTACCCAGAGGAAGCAGTGAATTAATTCCTTGTTTTGCTTTGCTTGTGGGAGCAGCTTTTGCTTTCCTTGTTAAAACAGTCTTTAACTCAAACCACAACTTTTCTATATTTCACCCTTTCGATTCTCTCCCTGATCCTGCTGGTGGGGGAGTGAGTGAGCGGCTGTGTGGGGCTTGGCTGCTGGCTGGGGTTACCACATCCTGAACTTAAGTATAACTTTAATGAGTCAGTGAGTGATGGTACCTAATCATTGCTATCATGGCTCAGTGAATACTAGGTAAAACCAAAGAAACAAAGCACAAAGCTATAAGTTTACTGAATAACTAAATGCTATTCTTCTTAATCAGTTTCAATAAGCAAAGCTCTGGAAACAAACTAAGAGGGAGATACACAGTATAATAAAAAACCCCAATCTTTTGGGGCAAGCACCTCTCTTTTTCTACTTCCTCTTGCATTTTGCTGATCAATCTTTCCAAGTCATCAGGTGAACCATTATGTTCTTCACAATAATCAACCACTTTTCGACTACGGCGTTTTGGTCGGCCTGTAGGACTCAACTCAACTACTTCTTCCTGTGGGAAATGAGAATGTTGCCATCAGCAGCAGTTAGCTTCAGATTCAAAGGCCTATGCTGAACCAAGAATTCTCAAAGCTGAAAACAGGTCTCAGTGATGTTCATCGTGCAACACACACTCAGACTCAGCAGCCTTAAGTCTGGCTAAGTAGAAAATGCAGCCCAAATTTTAAAGATCTGTAATTGTAGATTTTGAAAGTTTGTTTGATTTTAAAAAGCTATATGAACACTTTTTGAGCTGAAACTGTCAATTATGAAAACTGAGTTCTTTCCCCCCTCAAGCTACAAGTACTCAAGAACACATTTACACCTATATTTAGTTCTGTGCCCACAGGCCTATCACAGTAAGTGCCACTGAAATAGATAACAAAACGATCAGACTAAAAATTGAAGCAAAAAGTGGGTTTAGTTACAACAGCAACGATGCAATACCAGTGTGGATTGGTACTACAAACTACTAAGAGCAAGCACATTTCTAACATCCATATCAGCAGATACCTCATTATTTCCAAGCAGTTTCCTAATGGTGCGATTTACAATGGCAGTATAGAAAGTTTCCTGCTTCTTTGCCAGCGGTGCATATACCACAACTTCTCGTTTAGGAGGAACCTCAAGAGCAACATCAGATTTCAGTCTTCTCAGTAAGAAAGGTGTCAGAATCTGAAACAGTCAGCAGATGTTACAATTACTCAAAACTCTCAACATAGCTCTTTAAAAAAAAGAAAACAAGATAACAACACACAAGCAGGCCTACTGATGTAATGCTATTTTGCCAGTTTAAAGCTAGGGAGCTAATTTGCATATATATATATTTGACTTTTTAATATGTATGCCTACTCCAAAACTGTCACACACAAGCTGGTAATAACATGCGTTGAAACAACACACCCATTGACATTTTAAAAACTTTGAAGTGTTTAGTAAGGGTGTAATAGCAACTACATTACAGGCCTTTCATATAAATTCCAATAACTGAAAGTAATTTTATTAAGAAACAGCTCATTTTGCTTGTTATATTTCTTAAACAAGTTATTCTGGAAAAGTCCCAAAACTTTAACCAAAATAATCATCAACAATTATATATGGAAGACAGTTTAGATCTCTCACCACCAGTTTATGATGGGAAAATGACAAGCCTGTAAGTATTTACCTCCATACACACTCAAAAAACCAAAAAAAAGCTTTGAGTGTTTTAAGCCAGGAACATTATATAACTAGTTCCTCAAAAGATATTCAGTTCAACACCTAAGTTACGTAAATTCCCTCAAAGTTATCTTTCAACAAAATAAATATACCAACTAAATCTTTTGGCAAACAGAAGCCCGTAAACTGTAATTAAGTTTGACTAAACTCAATTAAGTTCCAGAATAAAAGTGAGTCATTATCAAAGAGATATATTGTTCCTTTAGCATTTGTAAACGCTGGGAAGATTGATAAAAAAACCCTCACAAGTCTAAGGAAGTCCAGAAGTGCCACAATAAAAACCTCAGACCCAGAATTCAGCTCCACAAACAAGATTTTGACACACTTCATGATAATGGTCAATGTTAAAAATAAACCATGAAAAATACAACACAAAGTATAAATGAAAACCTGATGCAGCATATGCAAGATGTTTTGCTCCCTTTCTTTAGCAATAATATCTTCAGCAGTTTCTGTAATGCTGGTAATATCAAACCAGGATTCAAAGCTATAAAAAGAAAGGAAGGAAAAAAATTGGTTACTTCAAGGCTATTATTCTTCATTATTTAAGTATACTATTTCTTATCTTACCCTGTGATTTAAGAAAAATAAAGCTCTTATATTCATCATGAATAGAATGCGTACAGGAGGAATTTCTGAAATACACCTGTCAATTGAAATACCTGAGGTTGTGATGTGTAAAAATATTTATACTGGTTGAAATATTCACTGTGATCTATTATAGTCAATCTAGTCTGTAACTTTTCCACAACTAGACTAAGGACTGTTTTGGCAGTGTTCTTTCCCCTGACTCCCTATTGCTGCAGAAAAGGATCTGTGGGTCCTGTGTCTGCAGCTTCACACAGCCTTCTCCAGCACCTTAGAGGACCTCTAAGCAGCACCAGGCACTTATGGTAAGACAAACATTTCTCACTGCAAATGCTCATGTCTTAGCTCAGAGTTGAGTTTCCACTATCATGGAAATGACAATTAATTCCTTCCTTTCTGAAGCAACTAAGTGTGAGGTGAGACACATTTCAAAGCCTTTAACACCAAATAATCACATCAAATTACAACCATACCATAAAACAACTCTTCACATGCTGATTTAAGTTTAATTATTAAAGAGTCACAATAATGCTCAAACAGAACAAAGAGAAATAGTTTCCACCATCAGATTGCAACCTACCTTTTCAAATCATCAAACACATCTGGTAACAGGAAGTTAAGCAACGACCAAAGCTCTGCCAAGTTGTTTTGCAGGGGAGTACCAGTCAACAGGAGTTTATTGTCTGCATTAAAGCGTTTCAATTCTCTGATAAGGCGGCAGTTCATATTTTTAATCCTGTGACCTTCATCGACTATCAGGTATTTCCAGTAGCACTGCTACAAAAAGGAAGGGTATTTCAGTAAATTTTAGCTTTATTCCATCAAAAGAGGTACCAGATGAATTAAGACTGTCTGACACTGCTGTTACAAAGATTCTATTTATTTGTTTTCATTCCTGGAGACCAAACAGTTAATGCCATACATCTGCTCATGGTGACTTCATTTAGAAAGCTTAGGTGGTTAATACAGAACTTCTACAAGAAACTCATCTTGCTGAAGGAACCATTTTGAAGTTAACCACAATATTTATACACTTAGTTTTTACTCCAGGCCTCCCAAACTACCACCTACAGAAGGGTAATGAAAAGATCAAGTATGCTGTAACTGTCTGCTTACTCTTTGGATAATGTTCTGTTTGAAGAACTCCTTAAGCATTACTTTCCAGAACTACTCTACCAAGGAAACGGAAGTGAATGTCAATATACATGCTACAGTTACAACACATATTGTACAGGCAGCATGTACTGTATTCAATAGCACTGCGCTCAGTGATGAGGCACACCACTATCCTAGGGCTTTCAAGAGAACTTAGATACCTGCAAGGCATTTCTGTCTCGCATTGCTATTTCAAAGGAAGTAATGACCACAGGATGGATTTGCAGTGATCCTTGTCGTCCATGAATTTTACGAACCAGTTTCCGACGCTCCTGCTGAGCTCCATGATAGAGCATTAGTGGAATCTGTGAAAAAGAGGTTACAAGTCAGGCAAACTAAGTTCATTTTAACCTAAAGAGAAGATAGTAGAAATAATGGGATCTCATAAAAGAAGGCTGTAAATACATAGTAAGCCACACTACAGTGTGTAGTATAAACACCACAATTAAACTGATTTTCTATACAGAGAAAGTTTCAAGGCAAAGAATTAGATTAAAAAATAATTTCTGCTTTTAAACCTAAGGAAGAAAAAGAAAAGTCTTGATTCCTTTTACCTCTGGTGTAAATCTCTTGAATTCAGACATCCAATTTGGAAGAGTAGACAAAGGACCACATACTAAGAATGGACCAGGGACTCCTCGCTCCACCATCAGTGCTATTGTTGCAATACACTGGATCGTCTTCCCCAGTCCCATTTCATCAGCTAAAATACCATTAATACCATTTTCCCAAAGCATCTGCATATGCAAAGAACCAAACGTAAATGCAAAATAATCAAGACACCTTCTGAAAAAAACAAAGATCTTTAGGAATGTGGAAACTCTCTAGTAGGCCCATTTTATATTACAGATGAGGATGATTCTCTCCATTATAAAAATAAATACAAGCATCTTGTAAACCCTAGATATTCTCATGTAGGTGTATGCATTCGTAGCCAACTAAGTGCCTGGCTAGGGTGCAGAAAATAGAACTGTATCAAAATAAAGTATGTAATTTAGTGTTATATCAAAAGGCACTTTAACTTCAAGTACAGCTCACATTATCCAAGGTTTTATTCATCCCAGCTCCAAAAACTTCAGTTAGTTGCCCTCTCTGAAAGACCATCTTACTGATGTTTCAGTTTTATCTATTCAAGTAGCTTCTGTAGGCATAGCTACCTCACCAGAGGATAAAGGCACACTTCCTGGCCAGCACAGCCATCTGCTCCAGCCAAAGTTCTTTGTGCAGACACACCCGTACTGACAAGTGACAGAACAGCTTCCCACAAAACAGAAAGAAAGAAACAAAAGTTCCATTTCATCAACAATTGCTCCATACCCTTAGCCACTCCATGCCTTCCACTTGGTACCACCTCATTACACCGCCAGTAAAAATCTTTGGTTGCTGAAAAGGCACCGGTTGTCCATTAAATTTTCGTACTGGATCAAGAAATTGCTTGGCAGTGTGTCGTACAGCTTGACACAATCTATCCTTAATGACACTATTTGAGTCTCCATTTTTCTGCAGGTCTTCTGGACGAAGGTTGTCAGAGGAGCTTTCATCCTATAGAAGAAAGTTCAAGGAACACATCACAAGTGGAATGTACATCAAAGCCTGGCTAAGATACTTTTTCCCAATTTACAGCAGCCTTAATGTGCAGTGAAATAAGTCAGTCCCTGAGACAAAGGCTTCTTTTGAGTAACTGTCAACTCAAGAGCAGACTTTATAGATTCTTTACTCCTTTAGAACTGAAGAGCAGTGACAGCTACTGAAGTTACTTAGTTTATAATTTTCCACTCATAAAGCAAGCAGACTTAAAACCTTCCTCACAGCAACTGGCATTTAATGCAGCTATTTGCCTTCTGTAAGCAGATCCTAGAGAATGCTGGGAAGCAAGTCATATGGTGCATGTACTACAGCAAAAGCAAAAGTGACCTGTTATGTCCACACCTGAATGCTTAAAAATTACAGTCTTAAAGACAAGGTCTTAAACACCAGCACAAATATTTTTTAGTAAATTCCTATTTCCTTTATTTTTGAAACTACAGGCATCCTATGAAGTATAAATACATTCAAATTCAGTTTTTTAAAAAACAAATTAAAAGTTTTCACTCTGAATTTATGAAATAAGTATTTAAGTGCATTCACTTACACCACCATTTTAAACTTTAATTCAGGACTTCAGTAACTTGCTAAGATGCTTATTTACAGGTGAAGTTTAGAGATACACTATAAACCATAAAACACCTTCCCTCACTTTGGGCTCAATGCACTTAAAACTGCTATAATATGTGCCGACATACCTGATTTTCCACTTTACTTTTTTTTGCCACTGATAATATTTCCTGGAAAGAAAAAAAAACAAAAAACATGCTTATGTGATTTTCCACTTTAAAGGCTACTATAATTTCCATTTCATGTGATCTTTTTGTTCATCTTCCAATCTGAACATACTTTAAAAAACTTTCTATGCAACATCATTAATTGTACAAAAGACTCTAAAACCAGACTGCACAGCAGAGAACACAATTACACAGCGTAGCTGAAAATTCAACCGGCAATGTAGACCCTTCACAGCTTGGCCCCGTAAAGACTTGAAAAAACAAGAGCATCCAAATTCTACAGGTTTGACAACACTGCTTGTTACATGGATCTTTGCTGGAAGAAAAGCATACTTCACAGACAGACTGCAGATAGCTGATAATCTCTGGTAGCAATGTATGATAGAATGGATTGCTCTGAAATATAGATGTCACAGCAATTGCTTCACACGTTAAAAGCTGTGCTACAAAAATCCAAACAAGATACTTATAGTTAAGGCCTACCTCTTTGGACATAATTTCTGAGATGTTGTATGTCCCATCTTCTCTCCCTCTCTTCTTTTTTGCACCTGTAAGATGAGTTTATATAATGGATCAAATGTTAAAGAAATAAAAAACACCAGTACTGAAAAAAGGCAAAGCCTAATACATTACCTGACTTCTCCTCTTTGCCATCAGCTGGGTTTTGACCCTAGAAAATAAGCATAGTAAAAGGTTCATCATCTTATGAATCTCTATCATAACAGAGATTAAAAGATGTAATCAGACTCAAACCACTGCCTTTGAAAGCTTCTTGAAACACTTCTACTATTAAGCAGTTTTCAAAAATACAGCAAATAATTTTCTGCTTATCTTTTTTATTACTTATTCAGTATCTTGGTTGAATAAGCAATCATTACTAAACAAAAAAAAACTCTTCAAGATTAAACCATTTTCTCTAATATTAATTAGTCAGAAACATCCTCTTAAGATGACTGTCATGGTATGTAATTTTTAAGCACTTTTGAACAGTCTTACTAATGTTAAAATAAACACAGTATATTAGATGGATTCTACAAGTCAATCAAACTTACCTATTTTATCTACCTTGTCCAAAACTAATATTGTCATTTCTCAGACTTTTATTCAGAAAGTTGCATAAAATAGCTAACTAATCTTACCTTGGCAGATTTTAACATCATCTCTCTCTTTTTTTCTAACTTCTCTTTCCTCCTCTGTTCCTAAACAAAAGAAAAACCACACGTGCAATTCTTATCTTTCCGTAACACCTACAAAAGTACTATCCATTACAGAAGTGATAACAGGCATGGATTACATTGCTAGTTCCATGTACTCTACAGACTTTGTTTTTGTAATGTCACTAAAAGTCCGTGTTCTGACATGGTTTAAAATACCAAAGCAAAACCTGGACAAGAATTGCTCTGAATTGCTTGTCAGTAAATACTTTAAACACTTAAATACAGTAAGTTAAGAAGATTCCAATAAAAATATTCCCAATTACAAACTCCCAATATTCACATCTACTGCAGTTAGTTTTCCATGTATCCATTTTCCCTTTAACATCTATGTATCACCGCTTGTGTTCACTAGAGAACAGACAGCAACATAAGTAGCCCAAAATGCCTTTAACGTAAAAGTGCTTTCAATATCTTGAAGAACTTCAGATTTTCACTCCATCTACTATTTCTACTTGCTGAAAGCAAAAGGATCCTGGCCAAAAAGGTTAAGAGATGGTGGTATTTATCAGATGGAGCAAGACTTAGTACTGAAATGATCATTCTCGCAATACACTAACCATGAATTTGAGCTGACAGTTAAACTAGAGAAGGTGGTTGTTGTTTTTTTTTTTTGAAAGGAGGTTCCTGCAATGCCCCTTTTTGGAGAACATTGCCCTTAGTATTTTCCTAAGTTCTTCCCTCTCTCTCAAGCATAAACTCTTACAAGCTTGTCCATAAAGGTTAAGAAAGTCACTATAAAGGTAGGTATGAACTCAGCAGTCCATGGATTAAAAGAAACACATAAAACTGTTTTATGGACATTCTTGTTTGGGAACAGCATGGCCTGAGGCACACCTCATCCTCAGCTTTCAGTAAATAAAATAAATAGGCTACAAAACTTCCTACTTTCCAATTCTTTGCCTCTTCTATCCTTGCTTCAGGTCTTCTAGTTCCCTTAAACTTCATTCCTTTTTTGAAATACTTAGTTTTCCTAGCACTCAGGCCAACAGAAGAATTGTAAAGGCATCACTTTCACCTTTACTCTGTGAGTTTAAATTATAATTCATGCTCTTCCCAGTCCAATTCATCTATTACTTCCTAGAACAAATTCTGAATACTATGTAAAGCACCACTTCATCCCCTTGCAGTAGGCTTCAGTAGATTTTAGAGTTACTAATACAATCTGAACAGCATTTTTACTTCAAACAGCTGGATGGCAAAAAAATCCAAACAGGCAGCACCTTCAAAATCCCCACTGCAGATGAAAATACATGTACCTCTAGTTGCTGCTGTTCCATTTTGGTTAGCAAGAACTTGGAATAGATGTTGCTTTTTTCAAGCAAATGTTGAAGCCTCTTGTAGCGCATTTCACTTGACTCCCTGTCCCAAGAAGAGCGAGCCTGGCCAACAAAGAGATGTCAAGTATTCAGAGTTAATGTTTTCAATATAATGAATGGTTCTTCAGGATAACAATTGTGTCTCACACACACGCCCTTTCCCTTCCAGTCGTTATACATCTGTGATTTGTGATTATATGGACTCATATGCAACTACGAAGTGCTGCAAAACAAAAGTAACTGAGGGTTGCATTCACTTGTATATGCACTGCACAAACATCCAGTATAGCAGCACATGGCGTTCAGGGACTTAATGGTGCCAACTCCAATTTATAGATTTAGAGCAAAATGAAACCTAAGTTCATATGCAGCCTGCAAATTCATGAGGAAAAAAACCCCCTACCTGGCACATTTCAGCACAGCTTTCCAAGTATTATTTAAAACTCCTCCATGTGCCATTTGCATAGTTACAATTTCTCATTAGGAACAAGATATTTAGACAACTACAAAACTATCACACCCAGGTTACAGAGCTCGACAATTCTCAATGTAACTTCTGCTGAATTAGTAACTTAGAAGTTTGAAAATTATTCTTTAAAATTCGAATCAAGACTCCTCCAAAAGGTAAAAAAGCATGCACTCTTAGTGCATTCATCTAACATTGCCTGTTAAACTGAGATATGAAACAAGGCATAGAACATTTAATTTGGAACAGACCTAGTATCATCGAGTCCAACCATTAACCAGCACTGCCAAGTTCACCACTAAACCTTTGAATGCTGCTTCCAGGCAGACTACACCAATGCTTAATCACCCTTTCAGTTTTTTCCAAATAGCCAATCTAAACCTTTCCTGGCTCAACTTGGGGACATTTCCTCTTATTTTACTGCTAGTTAAGTGGGAGAAAAGACCTACCCCCACCTATCTACAGTCTCCTTACAGTAGTTGTAGACATGGAAAAGGTATAAATTAGCATCTCCAAGAAAAACCCCTGAGAGGCATGATGCAGACATTTACAAGATGCTTATCTATGCCACTGCCTCCAGAAGAAACCGGGGGAAGGGCACCGTAAAAACAGAAAGACAAGGGAATCTTCTGAAACAAATAGGCAGGGAAATGGGCTATCTTCTGAGTCATGGGACAAACTGTGTGACACTGAAAAAGCGAAGCATGTTTCTGCCCCCTAGAAATCAAATCTTTATTTTCCACAAGTCATTCTAATCAGGTAGCTATGACGTTATCCTTTTATGTGAGGAAGACCTACGTCCACCATTTCTCAGGGAGACTGCCTTCTCACGATTCTCCATCCAATTTTTATTTGCTTCTGCTCTCCCCAGTTTAGGTTTTCACCTTCAGATGACAAGGACCTGAGCTCAGAAAGATGTGGTGGCAGTGCCAAAAGGGAGTAAAATTAAAACTAAACTACTTATTCAGCAAATTGCTATTGCTCACTTTTTATTGGAGCGAATACAGCATTCTTCATTAACTGGTCAAACTGAAGGACTGTTCCTTTGACCACCTGCAAAAATTTCAAGGGGGGGAAAAAAAACCCTCAAAGATGAACAGCATCGAACATCTCACTTCGAATCAAACCTTCAAGCCACAGGAAAGTCGGGGGTTTTGTCCCTTTTTGACTGAAAAGGTCACCAACCTGCCACTCTTTTTCATCACTCTACATTCACACATATTTGCATAGTGAAATTTTGCCATTAGCCCTCAAAAAGAACTAACAACTCCTTTGTTGAACTGCTGTACAAATCACCTGGCAGGGGGGATGCTGAAGTGACAAGCATAAGAAACACAGAAGCTGTCCCCAAAACGCCAGTAAGCCTGAGCTAACTACATGAGTAATTCCCCTTGGTCTGACTGGCCCCAGATTGCACAGAGAAAGTGTGACAGAAGCACACAAGCCATACCCTTGCTAGACTTGTGTTCTGTGGATTCTCAAGATATAGAGACTATATAAAAAAACCCACAGCCCCATCACACAGCATTGTTACAGAAGTGCTTGGTTGTGAAAGAAATTAAATTCTAAGTCCTTTTCTCAATACTTCCTATGCAATGAGATAATTTGTTCTACAAGGGTTTCCTCCTTACCCTCCGAAAGTATTGCCTCCAAATTTTTAGTTCCTAGTCTGCTCAAGGAATACCTGAAGTTCAGACAGGCCATACCATTATTTACTCTTCACCACAAAGCAGATCATGAGACTTCTGAGAGAATACGTATTATATTCTAACTATCACAAAATACTGCATCCTATAAAAATACCTTTAATAAATTTCAGCTTTTCATAGGGAAAAGAAACACAGCAATCAAAATTAGTTCCAGGCCTTGGATATTGGTATTTTTCATGCCCTTAGAATAATGCTTCAATTTTTAAGACAAGGTTAAAAAAAAACCCTCTTGATTTCTCAAGTATATTGAGTAATAGTGCTACTTCCTTGATCTAGAATATTTTAAGGTCCCTTCCAACCCAAACCATTCTATGATTCCTTAGAATACAATTCCCCAAAAGAGCGTTTAAGAGAAGAGTTCTTTCAAGCTTATATTTCCTCACGTCTGAAACGCATTACCTTATACAGTACTCTGAGACCTTGATAATTTGTATCAGCACAGGTCTGTGAGCATCATGCTTTTGTGTTCTCTCTCCAAAACAGACTGGTTAGTATCAATCAATGCTTAACATCAACATATCAAAATATTCACAGGAAGAGTGAAATGAAACACAGTAATGATCACCCACTTGTGTTGGGGATGTACCACTTCCCTGAAGCGGTTTGTATTTCCTGTAACATAAGCAAACCGAGGTAGGCACACCAAACACCAGCTCCCAGGATGATCACATGTACATTTCTCCTGGCAGCAGCACCAGGTCACAAGCAGCTCCTGCAGAGCTGTGTGCAGGGAAGAGCAGCAGTGCAGTCCAAGAGAGTGACTGGCATAAACCTGACCCTTTCAGCTGGGCTTTATAGGCTAGGCTCCTTCCTCAATGCAGTTCTGAATAAACTATACTTGCTACCAAAAGAAACACACAACCGGGCTTATTTCTGGAAAGGATTTATACATGTGTTCTGCAGAGTTCTACTCAAGTCGCTTGTTTGGTGGGGTCTTTTTAACTAAATAAGGAGCGTAAGTAGGGAAAGAAGCGTTGTGCACATACAGAAAACACAAACAGAAAAACTTTGTCTTTAACGTTTCAGACACGAATTCAGAAGAATGTGAACTTACTCCCCTTTCTGAAATCAGCTCACTTTAAAGGCAAGATACCTTACATTTTTAGGCTCAGAACGACAAAAGCAACGAGGTAATCTTCTCACTGCAAATTTCAACGCCTATGAAACGCAATGAGCTTCTTGCAGGCTGCAAGGGTTCACCGTTAGCCTTTAAAAAATAAAAACGAAAGCCTGGGGTGAATGGCCAAAGGGCGACTGTGCACCAGTCACCGCCTGGCCTTTGGCAGCCGCTCACTCGTGTTTGTTTTGAAACCCAAGGAGCCGCATGGCCCACCCGCACCCTGACGAGCCCTGCCGACAGGGGTGCCCTCACCTTCTCCAGCATCTGCCGCTCCTGCTCCAGCCCCGCCGCCTCTAACTGCTCCTCTTCCTCCACCATGGCCGGCGTGATCACGGCTGCCTCTGCCTGCTCCCCCATCTCGGCTCCCGGCGGTTCTGCAGCGAGGGCACGGTTACCCTCGGCGATGGCGGGCCGGCCGCCCCCGGCCGCTCAGCCCCGGCCGCTCATCCCAGCCGTCTCTCACCCTCACCGTTCCCGTCCCTGCCCCTGCCCCTGCCCCTCACTGCCCCTCACCCTCACAGCCGCTGTCGCCGCCGCCGCCGTTCCGCGCGGGCATCGCCCCGCTCCCGCTCCGGCTCCCGCGCGCGCCGCCTCAGCGCCCGCCTCGCGAGAGCAAAAACCGCGCGCAGCCCCGGCCTCGCGAGAGGCGGCGCCGC
>VXBX01006664.1:618640-668550 GCA_013400415.1 Scytalopus superciliaris
CCTGGCGCGGCGGGGCCGCGCCGCTCCTGTTGGAGGGCAGACTGGAGTGGCGTTTAGTGCCGTGGGCCCGCTGGCAAGGTGCTGTTCGGTGCCGGGCGGGACTCGATGGTCCCAGAGGTGTTCCCCAGCGTCAGGGATCCTGCGATGCTGTGTCGCTGCATGGGCACGGGGCCGGCTCCGTGAGGGCGAGAGGCTGAGGGTTTCCCTGGTGGCTGCTGGCTGTGCCGCGGGAGGGCAGGGCAGCCCTGCAAACCCGCCTGCCAGCGGCTCTCCTGCTTTCCCCAGACAAGGGGCTGCCGTAAAATAAATATTTACAGCGTTCAGAACACAAACACTTTGGCGTCACCTGAATAACACACAGGCTGTGAAAATAACCGGGCTTACCGCCCTGCGGCTGCGCTGGGCATGGTTCGTGCCTGTCAGATGGGCCGCTGCTGTAATCCTGCTCCACACACGCTCCTGGTTCCACAGAGAGACCTGGGGAGGGGGAGGAAAGAGGCAGCAAAAGCACAAATAAGCCCAGTAATAACGGAGGTGGATCGCATTCTTCCCATTCCCAGAGCCTGACAGGCCGATTCTGGATGCCGTAATATACTTTATGGCAAACTGATTGTGCTCTGCAAGGCAGAGTTTGGAGGTTAACTGCGGATGGTTCTCCACCCATTCCAGGGAATGTTAGCAGGGAGGAATGTTATTAACCCCCAGTTGTGGGGGTATTTATTGGCACTGTGGTAATTGAATGCAGCCTTTTTCAAGCTTCTGTTTCACTTGCAAATATTCTCAAGACATCACAGTGCATAAAGAAAAAAACCCCATTATTTTCTAAGGCACCTTTCATTCTGTGAGACCTAAAGTGCTTTCCAAACTATACAATTAAAGTAGAAAAATCACCTAGATCACAAAAGAAAAGCATCCAAGCTGGGATATGGGTTCAGTGGCTCAACATCAGTTGCAGGCAGGAAACAGGAATGAAGATGTAATTAGAACTTAAGGAGCACTTACAAAGATTTTTGTCTGAGATAGGAACATTAACACTTCTACTACTTTGAAAAACAAAACCAAAAGCAGACAAACAAAAAAACCCCAACATAAAATCTTTCCTGCCCAGAAACTGTGAGGAGCACAATATATATCTCTTATCCAAAGAAAAAAAGCCTCTCAGTAAAACACATAATAGAATACAGCTGTTCCATCTCACTTCTGTATCTATACATGTTATTTTGTAACATCATTACAACCGTTTTTAGAACTATGAGACAGATGTACTCCACATTACCTCAGATTATCACTTAAATCAGAGAACTTTGTTTCAGCCATTTCCTGCTCTGCCCAATACCTTGTCTCCAAGCTCTTTGGGATGGGAAGGGTTTTGCTAGTGGGTAGTGGAGTTGTGGCTCCCTGTGGATGGCTCAGCCTCACAATGGCCATTCCTTTTTGCAGGGACAGACTGTGCTGCTGTGCAGCCACCCTCATCCTCCCTCCCACCACAGCTGCTGTGGCTGCAGCCGTGTCCGTGTGTCCGTGGCCCCCTTGCTATGCCCTGCAACAGGAGAGGGCATCTGTTAGTTTCTAGGAGACTATTTCTCTGCCTTTGTGTGCAGTCTGTGTTCAACCAGTTGTAATTTAGGAATAGAATATTGTTTTCCCTGTTTATTGGTAAAAGACATCAGAAATAAATGACAGAATGGTAATTAATTAGCCATCTCTTTGGTGACATTCTTATATCCAACATCCACAAAACTTGATGCAGTAAAAGCTTTGTAAAACATGCCTTTCAAAAAAATATTCCAGGTAAATGCTACCAGATCAGTCAGTTGCGGTTGAAACCTGTTGTACACATAGCCATTGTCTGGTTTTAACATCCCACAGACAGGTAGACATTTAGAAGGGGAGTGTGCAAAAGATTCATGTCCAGTCTTGCAGACAAGGGCAATTAGCCTGGCTTAGCACACGTGAGAAAGGTAATGTCAACAAACATCCTCCTCCAGATCCAGCTATTACTGTGGAACGAGTATGTGCTGCTTGTCACTGCTCCTCCCCAACAGCTCTCAAGACTGAGACATCAGTACTTGGTATTAAAAGTCTGAGTTAATGAGGGAAATAAGGCAGTGCTTATTGTTCATGGGGTAGATTCTTAGGGATTGGGAATAGGGCTATTTCACCAGCAAAATACGTTAAACAGGCAGAGATGGGAGCACTTTACGTAAGTGTAGCAGGATTCAAAATTTCGTCTTCATGGCATAAATCTTCATTCGCTGCTTAGCCCAAGCAAAGAAGTTGTAACATGTAGCTTTTATGCAGAAGCAATTTATTTTACCTCGTTAGTCAGTGACTTGTCACTGCAGTGCAGAAAGTTACCAGTCCAATCACCAGTCCAATCACCTTTTGTTTCAGAAGATGAAAGTCCCTCATAACACACCTGGACAGATCTGCAGTGTAATGCAAGGTGCTGAGAAAGATGAACCTAGTGGCAAAGAGGGGGCTGGGGGAAATTACAGTGCAAGAGAGCAGATAAGAGGTAGAAAAATGCAGATTGTAAACAAAGACAGTTCTGTTCTCAGGTTGGCCAAGTGGCTGCTGCTGTCACAGTAACCCTAGGTTGTCACCTTTGAGATTTACCTGTCACTCTGGTATGCAATACAAGAATGTGTGTTGTTTCATCAAGCGCCTTGCCTGCACAGGTTACCTAATTAATTTACTACAAACTGTAAAAGTAGGTTATTGTACTAATTGCCCTGTCTGCTGAATGACCAAAGAGGAAGCTGGGACTTTGAAATAAAATGGTTTTCTTTAGATGAGAAAGGTGAGGTATGCAAATTCAGGCTATTTTGTCCTTGTCTTGTTCATTCACAATATATGTACAAGACGTTCCTCTTCCTGAAAAAATGAGAAAGTCTCCAAAGCACTCTGGCAGGTAGCAGTAGCATCCCTGACATTCACTTACTGATGGTCAAATTTAAATTGAGTGGGGGTTTTTTTGTTGTTGTTTTTGTTTGGTTGGTTGGTTTGGTTTTTAGCTTCCTTAAGGATCAATGACTGTTAAAACACAGCAGTAGTAGCCAAGGAGACTGGTTGCTCTTCTTCATAGTAACAATACTTGCTATGGCTAAAAGAAATACTATAGCAGGATTTTCTTCTCCATCCACAAGCACAATCTTCAAGTAGTCAGAAATTTCAGAGATCAAATCCAGTGGATCAGCAAGTCTAACTAAGTTTCCTGTGACCAAAAGTTATACATGCTGCTGGGAGATGTGTAGGAAAAAAGCACTCAAGGATGTGGGGTCTGGGCAGGTAACCAGCATGCTATATATACAGTAACGCTAGATGGCTGCACAGTCTCCAACAAACTGCTGTTGTCTGAAAGTCGGATGATGTAGCTTGTGCGCCTGAAATATATACGGTAAGATGTGTTGATCAGCAAAACACGTTTGTGTGCCACCACCTCTGTGTTAGTAAGCAATCAAGTTCTGTGAACTGGCAGGCAAGAGCTGCAGGAATGGCATTTGCTGACAGATGGACTCAAGCATCCCACCAAATAACTAGAATATCATGCTATGGTGAGGCAGGCTACCTCCAGATCTCTGTCAGTGGGAGCTGAACCACATGTGAAGCAACTTCTGAGACACCCATTTCTAACCTGGCTTTTTGAGAAACCTGATATACCCGTAACTGCCAGGCAAAGGGTGGGGTGTGCAGAGGGCAGCAGAAACCTCTGCAGCCACCTGGCTTTAATCAGTCATATTTGTTTGTTTGCAAGGACATCTAAATAATACCACCCACCATTCTGTACATCAACATCCCAAGGTTTTTCAGTATACACCTCTCAGTTTTCTAGTTCCTGCCATAGCATGCAGCCCAGACAAGACAGTGCAGGATTAAGGTTTTCAGGGAAAAGGAATGATAGTGTTATGTTACTCTTCAGCAGGTAATCAGTTCTCTCAAGGGTCAGGATCTTTCCTTAAGAAGCTGCTGAAAAAGAGTGACAAAATAATAACCATGTAAATCTGACAGTTTCAGTGTGCTCTTAACTTGGTGTTTGAATACACAGCTTTTATTCATGGATTACATGAACGATTGCTTGTGTTTTTTTCACTATGATTAGGTCTGGATGTTTCAGCACTTTTGCTTGTAACTGAGAATACAACATCTGCTAAGAAACGACAGTTTTATCCAGCTCATCACCTGATCTAAATCTTTTAAGCTTAAGTTCTGTAAGTGATCTGTTTCCTTGCTTATATTTGGGTAACTGTAACAAAATGCCCTTCTAGTTTCTCTGCCCATAACTGTTTGACCTAGGCCTCTTGCCAATTTGCCAGTGAAGCCTGGAGGTCCTAACATCCCCCCAGCTGCAGCCAGTGACCTACTGGATGTTGGGAGCTTACAGACTGTTTCTAAGGAATCTGAAAAAGCTGATCACAGGGTGCATCTTTTCATGTGCTGCATGGCAACCCACAGAGGTGTAGGCTCAGAGAGTCCTCACGTGGGTTTGAACATGCCAACTCCCCGCTTCTCCCCATAGTCAGAGTCAGCTACAACCAGGAATGATGACATTTTTGTGTCACATGAAAGAATGACCTCTAAGTCACACTAAAACGAAAACTCTTGTGAAATTTTTGCTGGCAGGCAAAGGGGGAGCACAAACATCTGTGAGCTCACAGTGTACTGAACATGCATGTTGAAATTTTACTGCAAGTTGAGAACACAGAGTGAGGAGACACATATGTACAGGCAAAACCAGCACTGATGACAAATGAGAGTGGTCCAAGCATCAGAATGTTCACAAAACTCTGTCCATGGGCAATAAATTGGCTCCTTCTTTTGTGGCTTTTGATCACAGCGATTCAGCTGTATTGAATGACAACTGGTTTGCATGACATAATCAGTCTTGTCTTTTGGTAACTCCTTCAGAACTGGGCTAGCTACAAGCTTTATCACCAGCTAATGTTTTTTAACTTACTTGTCATTACAAATATTAGGAAATGCTGCATCATTAGCAAACCCATAGTTTAACCCCAGAAGTCAGGAAGGCCAGATTCACATTCACAGCCATGGTGGCAAGGGACCTGACAGTGCCATTAATTTTTTTTTTCCCATGGCTTAGTCAACACCATTACTAAGCTTAGATTTTCTCCAGGGGAATATACTTGTTATGTGCTTTGCCTGCAACTGTACTTGCTAACGTGATTTATTTATGTTTTGTAGTATAGGACCCAACATTCACTTAGTTCACAGCATGCTGACGGTAAGGAAAGTTACTGTATCATTTAAAATTCCATTCCTTCTGATTCCTCTATACTCATTGTTTTTGCTGATTCATAAGCAACTTCCACAATGTAAGAGTATGTTGATCTCCAGCAGCAGGCAGCAGCATACACAGATGCAGAGTCTCCAGCCTGGTAAGCCCAGCATGTGCCAGAGCTGTGGGATCAGGCAGCCACAAATGGCTCCCTGCAACCTTGGTGGGGTGGAAAGCCCAGGCTTTTATACACACTTTTAGTATATCTGCTGAAACTGCCTTCCTTCATTCTTACCACAGCACAAAGGTATTTTGAATCCTGCAAAAGGCATGCCAAAAATCAAATTTTTCCATCAACAGAGAGAATGAGGAATGTGTGTATCTGGTCTGTTGGGCTCAAAGGGAGAGATGATTAATCACCAGCAAGGGAGGATGACTGTAGATGACAAGTCAGCATCTCTTAAGTATTTTGTTTTTCCTCCCCTCATCCCTTTCTCATTTTAAAATGAATTCTAAGAGATTGTTTACAGTAGAGTCCCCTCTGCATGCTTTGGCACCTTGTCTGAAGTCAGCAAGTCACATAGTTTCTGCCAGCAGTCAGAAAACACTGGTCTAGAAAACAGAGCCTTCTTTAAAGATAAACCAAGGAGTGCAGTGCTTTGGGAGTAGCTGTAGGTGAGGGAGAGGGACTGAGATGGCCAGCCAAACATCCAAGGGTAACTGGAAGGAATCCCAGCCTCAGCAAGCCCACTGTCAGAGTATATTCTCTCCTCATCAGATTTGTATCAGAAGACTCAGGATTTCACCAGAAATTTTCTGCACCTCTAGAGTTTGCTGTTAATGAAAGCTTCTTCTGTGATCCAGTCAGACTGTATAGTCCAAGAATGAATGATTCAACATAAAGGACGAGCAGAAGACAAGCCATTATAAATGGTAGCCTATTGATGCTCTGCTTTTTTAACCCACAAGTCACAAAGTATGACAGTACAAATTACATGTGGAAACAACACAGGATAAACTACAAGACCTGTGCTGGTAGAGATACTGCACTTGGCTTTAAATATAAAACTGGAGTTTTCATGCAACTGCAGTTATTAAGAGTTGTCAGAAAACCTGCATGTTCTCCAACCAGAGTCACACAGTATGCACTGAACAATAGAGATGTTCATATTTGCACCCAGACAAAATTCTTTCTCAGACTAGTTCCTGCCCTATGGTTTCAGTTTTCCATTTTGTCTTGAACTCTTTACTGGAAATGAGGCATTTCCTTTAATACTCTTACACTGAGACCAAGATCTACCTCATTTATAAAGTATTCCAGATTCACAGGGAATGGGAAATTATATAAAAGTGTGAAAGGGCAGCATTTTCCACTTTCTTTTAGGTAGGAGAAAGGGCAAAACCCACTAACCTTCTTTCAAAAGATTTTATGTTGTGATTTTGATCCTGAAAAGGCAGAAATACTAACAAAGCCAGTGATTTTCATCCAAAAGGGTTTTTATCTGCCTCTCTGGTATGAACCTGCTCTTTAACCTTGTGCTGGGTACGTAGGCAGAGCACCCACACGCAACTAACTAATACAGACATTGCAGAAGGGAGTGATGCTCTGTAAGAGGTGGCCCACTATAGATCAAGTGGGCTAACCCCCTGCAGGGCACCCTAGGGTGCTGTGCAATATAACACAGGCACTGCAGGACTAGCACGGACCTTTCTCTTTTTCTGAAACACTAAACATTGGCCCTGGGACCTCAGCAGGAATCACCAGGAACCATGAACAATCATAATGCTACTGTGCAAGTCATACGAGTGCAGCTCATCAGTCATTACCGTACCCTACTCACGTGCAAACAATCCCATGTCAGTAAATTTGACCTTTTTTTACAGCAAAAAGCCAAGAAATCTGAGCATTGTGGACTGACACAAGTAGGTGCCAGACAGGAGGGCTCAGGACATACTGTACAGACTATTTGTAAAGACACATTTCTGGTGTTCTGAGTCCATAAATAATGTTTGCAAAAAGGTATTAGGTACCTTCCCCAAGGGCTGCTAGAAAAAAGAAACAAGCACACTAGAAGAAGCTTAGGCACATTCCAGTTTGGGGAGGAGAAAGAGGTTGCAAAACATCTCTAGCAGACTTATTATGGTACCTTTATGATACGTTAGCCTTTTCTTATCCAGAGGGCGGGGGTGAGGGAAATGTGATTCCTTGCTCTGACAGTGGCGGAGATCAAATGCTCTATCTGGACATGGACACTCCCTTCTCTTGGAGCTGCTCCTGCAAAGATGCCCTGAGCCAGCCTGACAGCAGCCAGGGCGGGTTCTAGAAGCTGTGCATATCCCAGGGCAGTGGCAGGTATGTGAACTGATCACATCAAACTTGGGAAAAAGTGGGAGAAATTATGAAAGTATTTGGATCCACACAAACAAATCTTGTCTTGCTCTGTTCTTATTTACAAGGTTGATCCAGGACAAAACATCACCTCTTCAATCCAAACAAAGCAGCACCATGCAGGGAGCACTGCAAGTCTGCTGATGTCCTCGCTGTGATCCCGCTGGGGTCTCACAGTTAAAAGAAATGAATTGCAATGATAAAAGAGTTCTTTGCTTAACCAACAGATGCTTAGTAAACTCCCATGAAAAAATAGCGAATTTCCCCTGCTGCTTCCCCAAATGTCTGTGCCTCAGGCCCAAACTCAGTTACTCCTTTAATCCTGTGCAGGAGATCCAAGATCAAAGTTGACGGAACTTTGTTTCATCGCAGTTATTCCCAGCACCATCCCTGGAATTCAGACAGCTGCTGGTTTTCATTCCTCAACCATGGGCTAGTCAGATCTGACACTTCAGTGTTAACCCTTGGGTTTGGCATGAATTATGAACTGGAGTCTCTCTCCTGAAAACTCCCCTGCCTGCAGGACATGACTCACCTTCCCTGTGGTACCCCATGGGAATTGCTCACTCGTGTTTGCTCCCTGGGTACCAAAATTTCAGTGGCAAATCTCCTAGGATCCTAGGATCTCCTGAGATGGAAGGTGATCCTTAACTGTTCATTGTATCATCCCCAGCAGAGGGGGAAGAGAATTGAAAACATTAAATGTTTACTGGAAAAAACAAGACCAGCCCTGTACTTAATCAAAACATTTTGTTTTGTTCCACTTGTAATTATTTCCATCCAATGAAAAAAATATTTTAGCAAAGAAAATGACAGTTCCCTTCCATGGGCAAACAAAATAAGAAGTCATGTCTGTTCCCATACAATGCTACAGCGAAGGTGACATTTTTAATGCTGTGTTGAAATTTTCTTGTATTCCAGTAATACTGACCACATCAATTTAGGTTTAACAATATATTGTGTTCAGTGTTTGTTAGGCTGGTGGGTGAAAAACCAAAGATTTGTGGGGAAAAAACCTGTAGAAGTTCCTAGTAGATGAAGACCAACCTGAGAGTCCAGGGAGTTTATTGCAGGATATACTGGTACCTTCAATTTTTTATTTTTATTTTTTTTTTAAATTATTTTTATTTTTGTTGGAAACCCTAGCTTTCACCTGCTGGAAAGAGGTAGACAGGAAAATAAAAATTACCCATTCCTGTACAAGACTTGTTCTTACACTCAAATGACTGTCACAAAACTGATGCAATGAATTGCAGGTACCTTGATTTTAGCTTATTGAGACCTCATGCTAGCCAAAGGCTCTCTATAAGTTTGCTTTAATGATCATAAATGTTCCTAAAGAGGGTAACAGTTTTTGCAGGTTTACTACAATGTCTGACTACCCTTCCTTCCCTCTGCCTCAGGAACCTGAACTTTGTTTTCCCCCCCGAAAAGTGGAAATAACCTTAGAGACTTGTGCGGCAAATGCATTGAGATCTACTGGTGAAACAGCAGTAGAAACACATTGTCACTTCCATATGCTGGGATATTTTTCTCCAAGAGCTCTCAGACATTCAGCATCACAGCCACATTTTCCTGCCTAGGACAGGCCATTTTCTCTCTAATATTAGCTGACTGCAGTGCCCAAGTGAAAAAGGGGGTGTAATTCATAGACATCACTACTTGCTTTTAATTGATTTTTCACCCAAGAATATCATGCTGGTTTCTGCACCATCTTGGTGTAAGTCCTGCTTCCTGGCACCATCTCTGCACCTCACCCATCCAACTCAACAGGTATATTTTCATGCCCTCTAGCGACAGATACTTTGTGGATGAGTTAGTGTCTGCCAAGTGTGGTGTAATACTAATTAATGCAGGCTCCTCACCATTTTCTCCTCCAACTCAAAATGAGAATGCACACATCTTTTTCAGCATCACATCGTCTGACTGAGATCAAAATATCCCACTGAGATTCATCTGCATGGCCCCTTTGCTGCCTGCTTCTCAGATCAGTGTTACATTTCAGAACCCACCTGACACTGACTTAAACCCTTGTTAGTGTGTTTTGCAGCAGAGAGCATGGCTCGTGTGTGCAGTGATGGGAAAATAGCATCTGCTTTGGGGAAAAAGAGGATGGTTTTGAAGAGGTAGAGGTTGCCCAAGATGTTCCCACTCAATACAGGAAGAGATGTCTGGGAAGCACCACTGGAAGAATCAGGAGGCTATTTTGCTGTCTGGCTTGTGGGAGGAATACTGGCCTCTACCTTGCAGGCTTTTTTGGGGGTTTTTGGTTGTTTTTTTTTGTTTGTTTGTTTTTGTTTTTGTTTGGTTTGGGTTTTTTTTGGTTTTTTTTGTTTGTTTGTTTTTGTTTTTGTTTGGTTTGGGTTTTTTTTGGTTTTTTTTGTTTGTTTGTTTTTGTTTTTGTTTGGTTTGGGTTTTTTTTTGTTTTTTTTTTTGTTTTGGTTTGGTTTGGTTTGGTTTTGGTTTTTGTTTTTTTTGTGTGTGTGTGTGAAGAGAAAGCAGGGCGGCCAAGTCTTCACCAAAATACCAGGATGAAATCACCAGTTTTATCTGAAATACTTAGACCTGCTGGTACCAAACCTTATATTACTCACTGAGAGCTCCACCTTGTCCTCCCTTTGGGTACTACTGACATTGTGAAATCTTTTGCTCACCACAGTTCTTTCCACATACTATTTTCTGTGCCAGAAGTGAAGTCTGATCTGCTCTGGGAGGGCCAGCGCCATCCTTCTTGTGCTTTTAGTTAAAAGTATGATGGCTTGCAAGAAACTGACAGTTAAAACAGATCAATTAACCATAAAAGTTTCATATCTATGCCAAAGAATCGCCTAAAAAAGTCACAGTCAGGTGCTAACTAGAGCTGTCCAGCTTGCTAGCTTTGTCTGTCTTACGTCTCTGTCTTCCTCCGCCCATGGCTTTAAAGATTACCTCTCTTTCTCTTGGAGCTTTCTCAAACTGTTAATGAGCTACCCAATCCAAATCTGTACCAAATCTCTGTAAATGTCCAGTTGTTCAGATGCAGGGCTTGGGTTATGCTCAGACATCAAAATTTCCAGGTCATTAGCTCCCATGTTGGGATAGAAAATGAGTTACAAACTTACTCATACATTTGCCATGCTGGATTTTCTCTAATTGCCTTTTTCTGAATTCTAATGGTTGTGAATCATTGCAGGCATGAATTTATATAGCCAGAAATGTTAAATATAAATATATCAATCTATTATTCACCAAGAGATACTAACATATGAAGAGAGAGGCCAGGGATGTTCAGAGTTAAGAAATATTTCTATTCCAAGTGGACAAACACGTAATGCCACCTGCAAGTCTTGCTGATAAAAATGTGCAGACACTTGGGTTAGTGCTGGAGCCAGGAACATTACACCAGATCTGATGGGGAGTGATGGTGTGTTGTTGCATCTGCTCTGCCTTCAGTGTTCAGGAACACCACAGCCACATAGCACAGCTCAGCAGCTTCACAGGGGCTGGCAGCAAAACCCCTGGTGATCGCCTGAGCTTTTTTCTTGTACTGTGGAATTACACTGCTCCACCTTTTCAAAAAGCAAGAGCTCTCTGTTAGAAAAAAAAAACACCTCTCTTGTATGATCCTGCAGATTTGTTGTCTTCACAGGAATATCCACAGCAGCTTATGGATTTCCACTGGCTTTCATCTTTACTTGGGCCAACTCATCTACAAACACAAGGACAAAGACAGCAAAGGCTTGCTGTTTCTGAGGTTGCTCGTGGCCAGGATGAGTGACTGCTGGCAGCACACTGTCCCCTGTTCTTGCCATCAGGGATGGCTGAAAGGACACTAGTCAGGGTATCTGCTTCATCCATAAGAGAATTGGGAACACCCCTCAGTACAACAGTTCCCCAGTGTTGCAGCTGAGAGACCCAAACCTGCCTTCAGCATGGGGAAACTGGGAGACAGTGGAAAGGGGCACTCCTCACACCCCCTCCTTTTCCCTGCTTTTTCCCCTCACAGAATCCTCCCTTGGCCTTATCACATTCCCCCCATTCCTCTCATCACTCACTGAGCTTGCCTCTGAGACACCAAGCCCTCGCTGCTGCAGTGCACTGGATTCTAGATCCCTGTGCTCAGACATGTGCCATGGGGTTCCTGGCCACTGTAATGAAAGGGGTGGGAAACCCTGGCCTCCCACTCATTGTCTTTTGCCACAGCTCCAAAAAAATGTATTCACTCCCTATCCACCTCTGCTCTGCACAGCACCACATAAAACCCCTTTCTTGATGCTATCTATTTACAATAACTCAGTTTCCATAAACTCTCCTCCATTTATTCCTCACTGAAGCATTCTTATCTTATCTTGCAAACCTGATTTGACATCAGGCAGTTTGGTGTTTATATGAAAAAAAGGGTTTGGCTTTTTAAAACAGTTCAGCAGCCACAAACAGAACTAGATCTTCAGAATAGCTTAGCCTGCATTTTTGGGCACTAAAATCACCAGCCAGCTCTTCCCAGAGGGCTCTCTGTAATGAGGTACTTTGAAAACATTACTTTAAATATCCCTGAAACAGTTAGATGTGGAGCCTTTTCTGAAAAATCAGGCTGTAGCTCAGTGTCTCCCTGACAGTCAAGCTCACCTGAAATCTGCTTTACAGCCCTTTGCAGCCCTTGCTTTGTTTCCTGTTGCCTCCACAGCCTGCACAGTGCTGGTTATTGGGGCATGACTAGCCCCTACCTACTGCTGGTTTTAACAGGCTGGATCTTGATTGATTTAGTTTGCAAACCTGGGACAATGCTTTGTTGTGTTTTTGCATGTTCCTTCACATTAAACTAACTTGGAAACAAGCAAATTGTGCTACCAGGCGTCAAATCAAGAAGTTTCAAAGCTGGGTCATCTGGAGGTCACTATTCTTTTGTTTGATTTTTTGTTTTGTTTTGTTAAGAGCACTATCCCTGGAAGATACTGGAGAAAGGTCTCATTATACGAATCCTCTGGACAGACATATGCCCATTATTTTTACTCGGCATGGAAGCCTGTGTGTCAGTTCAATCATATTGGCTTTCAGTGAAGGATAGCTGGGCAGTGACTATTTTGGTGTACAAGTTTGGTGACATCTGTCCTCCATCTCATGAGTCGCGGAGCACCGCAGAGTCATGTAATGATGTAACGCAAACCTCCTGTTATTTCAGGATACAGAAATATCTCTGAAGAACTACTTATAGACTATGGATTCATCGAGAGCCAACCTGGAAGTTTCAGTCTGAACGGCAGTCTTAAATTAGTAAGCACAGGGAAGTCTGCAGTAAAACAGCAGACTGTCTCCATTCATCCCACACTAAAAAAGCATATAAAGAGAAGAAGAATTTTATAGACAAAAGCACAAATAGCACTGCTAAGATAAAAGTCACAAAGGTCCCAACTCCTGACAGTCCTTGGTAGCATTTAATTTTCTATGGTAGGCTTAGATCAGACCTGAACAGAGGGAATATGAATGGCATTACCCTGTCCCTAGAGGAGCCTTTCTTTGGGGTTGGTTTGGAAGAGAAAAAAAAGTCTCTTTATGATGAACTTGCTTTTGTTACTCTGGGCAGCCACAGTCACTTACCGCTTATAGAAACAGACGGTTTAATACAGACTCACAGCTTTAATGCCCAGGCAGCTTTCCAAGGGAGAAAGGATTTACCTCCTTTTTTCAGGTGGGGAGATGAAAAGCACAGAGCACTGAACCAATGAGCTGAGGAAGCAGAGCACCTCAATGCTGGTGCCAAATCTGAGCTCCTGTGCCCATTCCACTGCATGAAGAGGTGCCAGCTGTGGGGCCATGCAAGCAGTCACCTGCTGCTGCACACAGACATGTACACAGAGTGTGGTGCAACATCCACAGTCACGTTACAAACTTCAGTTCACAAACACTGGAGCCACAGATATCCTCTGGGATGTCCAGAGGAAATACACACCCAAGAACTGGATATCAGGCTTGTACACAAATGAAAGAGCATTGATTTGGCTTCAGCAAGAGATTTTCTAAATAGCCGGTTTGCAGAAACAGATGCTATTTGTTAAGTATGCCCAGGGGTCATCCAGACAGGTCCTTGACTACTGGACACTATCTGCTCATCAAGGACAGTTGTTTCAACATTTTTCAGCCTGAGAAGCCCCTGTATACTTTACCAGTGAAGGTCAGGTCTCATGCAGTGTATTTAAACCTGCTAACAGTCAGCCTGCTTTCCTCAGTTATTTGTCCCCAGTACCGGAGCAGCCAGATCCACAGGAACTGGCAACCACTGCTCTAGGCTAATCTTATGGCATTTTTGTTAGTGAGAGCCCATGTGGCAACTCTCAGTGCTCCTGTTGAATCCTGGGACAAGGGAGCTCCATCATTTCACTGAATGGGGGAAATCCAGGCTCACATACTGCATATCAACAGTCCTCTGTTCCCATTTTGTAGAAGGTGTACAACAACGTATACCCCTCCAAGCAGGAAACAGTAAATCTGTAATCAAACTGTGAAAGCATAATTATGAGTACAATTAAGGTGAAATATAGTTCTATTGAAGTTGGTGGGAGTTTTATTATTAACTAAAGTTTCACCTCTGTGTTTCGGGTGGATAGTTATCCTGTTCAAGCAAAGAAGCCATTATTTAGTGGACATGGCATTTAAAATGCAGCACTGCTGTCATATTCAAACTTTCAAGACATGTTTACTTTAATCAGTTCTAATTAAATTGTTATACAAGAAAAATATTTAGTTCTACTGATGAGTGCACATATATTCAGGGAAAAGCAATGCAAATTGCCCAGGATTTCATTAATTGCTATTGGTACTACTTTAAACTCTGGTGATGTTTCAGCAAGTCACATTTAACTCTTCTGTTGTACTCCACTGAAACAGACTGCTCTAAACTGAGACTGCGCATTCCCAAACTAAAACGATTGCAGCATTTAAGACAATGCAGCATTTGCAACAAGGTAAATGAGGCAGAGATCACCAAACCCTCAGCCCCACTAATTGCAAGGTTTAAGCAGCACTTTCACAG
Organism: Scytalopus superciliaris; assembly: GCA_013400415.1. Taxonomy (NCBI): domain Eukaryota; kingdom Metazoa; phylum Chordata; class Aves; order Passeriformes; family Rhinocryptidae; genus Scytalopus; species Scytalopus superciliaris. The sequence goes on from VXBX01006664.1 coordinate 633,272, forward strand.
CTGCTGGGATTCCCCAGCTCCGGCCCAGGACACAGTGTTGGCATACGCCTGGCAGACCCTGCCCAGCCTGGCTGCCTCCTAGCAGCAGACCAAGAGAGGGCAGAGGGCACTCATTTTTCTGCACTGGGCATAGTCACAGAGGGGTTAGAGAAACAGGCCAAACCCAGGCTTGACTGGAGGTTTGCAGGGCTGCAGACACCTCAGAGGATGAAAAGGGAGGCCCAGGTAAACAACAGTGCTCAACTGAGTTCCTCCTCACCTTTTCACATGATTTCATGGGGAAAACTCCTCAACCCTTCCCTCACACATCCTGTCTTTTCTGTCAGGGTCCCCTGAATTACCATCTAGTTTCACCAAAGCAGAACATGGAAGGATGCCACCCTTCCAGGGTGCTTGGCCAGGGCTGTGCAGAGGGGAAGAGCTCTTGCTGCCATGCACCCAGCCCTGCTGTGCCATAACTCCCCACATTGCCCTGCCCCATCCCAGTGTTTCAGTGCCTGCAACACAGGGTGTGAGGGTGGACTCAGTGCCACTCACTGCTGTCTTTGTGAAAGGACTTATGGGAGCAGGCACACAGCTTCGCCCAGCTCGGGGAAAGCTGTGAGCTGGACTGATGGCAGAGCCCAGGCTCACAGTCCCCAGGGAGCCCAGGAGCAGAGTGCTCCTAACTATGACTAGTCCTTTGTCAGGGCCACAGAAGCAACCTGCTGGCACCCCCAAGATACTGAAGTCCCAGCAGAAAAATAAGACATGTCTCCCTAGATCCAGTTCAGCTCAGTTAAGTTAGTTTCCTTCTTTCCTTTCTCCCTTCTTCCCTCCCTCCTTAAGCACCTCTTGCTTCTCACCAGCTCTCCAGCATGACTCACCTCTGCTTCTCCACTTGCACTTGACTGCCCCACTAGCATGTGGCCCCAAGGTGCCCACCTCAAGCCAGGCACCCTTCTCTCCTGAGTTCTGCTGCCTACTGACTCGGACAACTGGCCCAAAGCCACTGGTGGAGAGGGGTGCATGTGTGCTGGGACAAGGAGCTGCTGATGTGAGCCTCCCTCTGTGCCTGTATGCCACTGTCTGTCCAGCTTGCAGCATCACAGGAGCAAAACAGAGTGTTTGGGTCATGCCATAACCCAGAAAGCAGGCCAGCACAGCACAGTACAATGCAGCTCAGCCTGCCTTTGGAATGTGTTTATGAGGTATGCCAGCTTGTCCCTTGGCTGGAAAAGGTGTGGGTCCTCAGGGCAGGTAGTCTGGAGGAAAGTGAAGGGGACTGTCCTGACTCTGAAGCAGTAGAGAACAGCGGCCTGAGCTTAAACACTTGTTGCAACAGCTTTTGAAGTCAGTGATCCCTTCAACCGAACTCAGTGAGCAGAGGGTGCTGTGAGTCCTTGCTTAAGTGACACCAATACAGCACTGCTGATCAGGCAAAGGTAGCTAAAACTTAAGACAGACAGCAACTTCTTACAGTCACCCACTGGGAACAGGTCCAAGCCAACTCTGATGGATGATGCACAGACCATATTTTCCCTGTCCTTTCTCTGCTGCTGAGGAGCCTCCTCATAACACGACATTAAATCCACCCCTTTTTCCCAGACTGTCACGTCCCACTGTCCCTCTGACAGATACATTCCAAAACCTTGCTTGTACCAGAATGAAAGAAAACATATTTGAATCAAGAAGTGATTGAATTGCACAGGGTCCTTTTGTGCCACACTGCAGCTGTAAAACAAACCAGGAGCTAGTCAAGCAACTTGTCCAGATCCAGCCTTTAACTAAGGGGTCAGGGAATGGGATGGAGAATGAGGTCTAATATATACATATGATGAAAGGTTGACAGTTACTTCATTATGTGCTTCAGTGTGAAAACCACAGTGACAATGACACTGGAATGTGTTTCTTGTCACCATAAATAATTCATGCCAGGCGGAGAGGCTCTTTACATGCATGAGAAATCCTGTGACTTGGGGGCTGCACAGCTTAAAGAAGATGGGTCCTGAAACTACTGACAAAAATCCTACTCTCCCAGACAAGGTGCAGCAGAAGGAGATGAAGTTATTTGCACACGGGACATGCCTAAAGCCAAACAGCAGAGGAACACCTGTCCCAAGGAAGAGAGCTCATCCAAGCAGAGCTGCACCTGCTCAGGGCTCTGTTCTGCTGCTGCATAATTTGGCTCCCAGGCAGTTTTTTGAAGCAAGGCTCACATTTGACAGGCATGCTTCTTTGCAACTGCAGAGCATCTCAGTGGCAATCATTTTTAGGGAAAATTTGGCATTGCACAATAGTAACTGGGGCATGAGGGAACAACACAGTGGCCCACATAGTTTTAGGAGGCACCACTAAATGTATCTCTCTTGCTTTCCGGGTACCTAACTTGGGAGTTGCATTATAAACAGACCTTGCCCAACACCCTCATCCACCTGCCTTGGTGTGAGCAGCTCCCTGCAAGCTTGTGCCTGACTTCTCCAAGTAGGGAAGTGCCCTCTACTCTGAAGATGCTTCCCACAAGCCCCAAACTGACAAAGATGACAAGAAAGATAGGATGCAGCTGTATGCCCAGGGGATCAAGAGACACAACAGCTTTCCACAACTGGGGACTTCTTTGGGTGGAGGGTTTTCTTATGACTGAGGAAATTAATGCATCCATCAAAAATGAAGCTGATGCTGACTAAGAGGTTTTTCCTCTTCCTGTTACATCCTTTGCAGCTCAAGAGGGAATTTCCTGCCCAGTTACAATTCAGAGAACCTATCCCACACTCTCAGCTCATGGGTGAAAGGGAAGGAGATGTGGCACAAGGACTGGCAGCTGCAGGGAGAGGACAGATGTAGCATGTGCCAAAAACCACCGGGCACCTCGTAATGTGGCCCCAGTCCTTAGACCAGGCTGTCCCTGAGGCTGGTTCCTCCCCATTCTTGTACTCTGCCCCAGCACAGCAATGTACAGCTCAGCCCCAGGCCCTTCCCCCCACCACTAACAGGCTGGATTTTAAGGGAAATGAGCCAATCTGCCTCAAAACTCTCAATTAAATGGTGAGATCTGGCAATACTCTTAGTGCCAGACAAGAGATGAAGCTACAGGATAGAGGCATCCTTCCTTTCTTGCTGTACCACACCACGAACTGGGTTCCATGTATTTCTGTACACAAGGGATATGACCTTTCCCATGTCAAGGATGTTCACAAAGTTTAGACAAAAGCACATTAATAATCAGTTTCCTTTTTCTGCACTTTTTTTCAAGTTTGGATACCAAAATCAGACATCACTTTAATTCCTTGCTTGTGGGCTGTTTTTGATGAGGGCTGCAATCTGTGGTGTCCACCCTTTGGAAGGTTTCACTGCTATTAATAATGCAAGCACTAAATGATAAAATCTCCCTTCAGGTAGGTGCATTTACACTGAAATAAAAGTCCTGAGCACGTTAATGCTTTTTCCTGATTCAGTGCTAAGCTATTCAAGTGTAAAACATTTTGATGCTAATAAAGCAAATAAACCTGAGTTGAAAAAATACATAAAACACAGTTATGCTACTAAAACTTTTCAAGTGTAGACAAAAATAACTGTGTACAACAACTAATAACAACTTTGTTAGTGTCACATATTGTGTCAACATATGGCATTTACAATTTAATTATCAGTTTCATACACACAAACACCCCCTCTCGTGAGAGTACCTGGAGCATTAAAATCTTGTGCTCATTGCCAGCCATTTTCATTCCATGTTTGCCCTAGCCCAGGGCTAGAGTACTTGTCTTGTGCACATTCCAGGGGATCTTTTATTCTTGTTCAAAAGCTTACTGTCAGTGGGTTCTTTTATTTATTATATTTGGTAACACTCATTTCTGCTGGCCTGAAGCATTTGTTGAACACAAGGGGCTAAACTGAGCTTAGAAACAGCCAGCTTGAGACTCTCCTTAGAAACCTAGATTTTTGACAGCATCAAACGTTTTGCTTACTACAAATGAGATACATTTCAGAGCACTTTGGTTTGTAGCTGTTTACAGACAGTAGCTTTTTTCCTTCTCCAAACTAGTTATTTTTAAAAAAGCCTCTGGATACTATAGGAGTGTGCTCAGCAGTGTACAAAATAATGGAGCAAGGGAGCAGAAAGAAAGAATGCAATGGTATATGGGCAGCAGAGCTGAAGGTGAGAGGGTAATACTTGGTGTCCAGAATTCCTTTGGCTGCTTACAGTACTACTGAATTCACGCTAAGCCATCTGTAAATTACTCGTCCATTGCTCTAATAATTTAAGCCTGCCCACTGCAGCTGGGAGCTGAGATGGTGAGCCTGGGCTGGTTGCATGGGTAGAGCATAGCAGCTGTACTCTAACCTCATTAGTGCACACCTCCCTGGCCTGGGACTGTCTCAGTGCAGGAAACAGGGACTTCCTTCCCCAAGAGAATCTACAGTTTTCCTTCTCACCAGCCCAAAAAGTGTGAAAAACCTGGTTGTGTTCACACAAAAAACAATACTCTTTGATTTCCCAGAAAAACAGGAGCAAGCGCTGGGTGCACAGTGAGTGCCTGGAGTGTTGCAAAATCAGACGCAGCCCACAAAAACTCCATCCCACTGTAGTGGGAGGCAAGAGGGGAGCAATATAACAAATCTCCCAGCCTGAGGAAGAAGGATGCCTTTTGTTGGATGACACAAGTTTGGAAGCAATTAATAAAGCAATGTGGTGGGGGAAAGGGGCCAATTAAACACCTTGTCCTTAGATTGTGGCTGGTGCCAATCAGCAAAATCCAGTGACTGCTATAGCATAAAGTCAATTCACTTTAGTTGATACCTGTCCTGAGGTGTGTGTTGCAGTGGCACAGCAGGACTGGCACCTGCAGCTGCAGAGCAAGGGGCAGCTGGACTGATCTCCCCTGATAGCTCCCCTCCCACCTCACTTTCTCATGGCATTTGTAGCACCACTGGCTCTCTGTGATCTCCTTGAGGCCACTGATCCTATGGACAGCTGAAGTCCACAGAATTAGGCCGGTTTAACCGGTGGAGCAGCACAATTTCTCCTGAGAGTGCTCATGTCAGCAGAAGTCTGGATGGGAAAGTAATGCAGGGATTGGTGCTCTCTTAGCAAGCAGAGACCCTGTACAGGTTACGCAGCTGCTAGTTGTAGGGAACTTGTACTGCTTAAACCTAGTCTAGGAATAATTTCCCATGTTTCCTAAGGCAGCACTCCAGTGGGCTCAAGCATGCCCAGGGCATCCCAGAACTGTTCATGCATGGCTTGCATATTCAGTGGAGTGACACCACAAATCTGCCCATGGGATTTTGCACCCGCGCACAGTCCTGCCACTTCCTCCTCACTCTTCTTGCCCATAGCCTGCAGCCCCCGTGACAACCAAAGCAATTTAGAATTATGAACGCATAACACGGGATTTAAATAGAAAACAAGACAAAACCTGGGGGAAAAAAAAAAAGGCAACAAACAAACCCCAAAACAAAACACCAAACCCACTTTACTCTCTCCTCCCCGCCCTAAACATTCCAGCCTTCCCTGCCACTAGAGAGGGGAGTTGTTTATTGACATTATGCAAGTACTGAAATATTTTTCTTTTTCTTCTCTCCCGTCCTTTTTTTCCCCCTCTCTCCCCCTCTCTCCTCCGGGGGTTGCAAAGGTAGTTCAAACCCCTCCAGTCATCTCGGCTTATCAGGCACAGGAGATGCATTCCTCTGGGCTGCTCCCTTCCTTTATAAGTCACTGCTGGCCCCGCGCCCGCCCGCCCTCCGCTCCGCAGCCTCCGCTCCGCAGTCCGCGCTCCGGCAGCGCTGCCCGGCCATGCCCTAAGCCCGGCCCGCGGTCCTCGGTCCCGCTCGCCCGCCGAGGGTCGCGCAGAGCTCCGGGAGGGCCGGCAGCGATGGCACCGCCGTCCCCGAGCCCCGCCGGCCCCTGAGGGCGGCTGCTGCCGGGATGTTCGGCCGGCACCGCAGCTTCACCCTGGGAGCGCCCTGGAGCAGAGGTGAGTCCGCCGCCCCACCCGGGCCCCCGCGGCTGCCAACACCTCCCCAAAGCCGCGTGTCCGCCACCCCCTTCCTTCCCCTCAGCGGCCGCGCAGACGGTACTTAGGGCAGGACCAGCCCGGCTCCCGGCCCCGCCGGACGGGCACCGCACCGGCCCCATGCTGCGCTCCCTGCTCTCCGGCTGCCTCTGCCCCCACGCAGGTAAGCTTGCCATGAGCCTCCGCCCGACGGGGACGAGGATCGCGCTTTAGGAACCGGTTTGGTTTCCTCTTAAAAGGGGCTTATTTCGCCTTGGGAAAAGACCTGGGAGAGAGGAGCAGGGGAGGCGGGAGCGCTGTGGCTCGGAGCGGTTCGTGCTGCTCAGGGACCGGCACCCATCGGAGCGGCGGGGCACACGCTGCCCCCCGCCCGGCACTGCACCGCACGGGCATCGGACCGCTTTCTAGGCTGGTACAGCTCCATCCAACAGGGATTATCGCGGGTTAGAAGTGTTTTACTTGCTCACTCCTGTTCTCTGAAGAGAATGTGACTCTGGCAGCGAAGGCAGCTATGGTCTTGCAGCTGATCGCTTTGTAACTTTTTAAGTCTGTTGTGAAAACAAACGATGTGGTCTCCGTATGCCTCTTTCAGGCGTAAGGAGTTCAATATATTTTATTCCTTAGCCAGAGCTGCAGGCTTTGAGATCACAAGCCCCAGGCAGCAGACTTCGCTTAGCATCCTTATTTACCCCTCAGCTTGGCTTGTGTCAGCTGTAAATGAGATCGGCAGCTTCTGTCTCATTAGCATCGCTGTACTGGGACGGTTTGCTTGGCATGGAGGTGGCTACAGACAGGGTTTGCCGGAGTCTAAATGTAGTCTGCTGTGCAACAGCAGGATGGTAAAGATATTGCAAAACACCGTGTTTGGAGTGGTTTTGCCTCCTGGGGTCCTGACTTCCCATCTCTTTGCCAAACTCCTGCCTTGTTGGACTACTGCAGCGCAGGCAGTTCCCACGGAATCATCAGAGGTGCCGTGTTCACGGGCATCCACTGCTTGGATGGTTTCCCAGCTATCCACTCTGGGGCAGCTACTCAGACCTATCTCAGAGTGAACTGAAGCCTCTCTAAGGTGCCCTAGAAGGTAACTGCTGGGCACTGTTGCCAGCAAGGCTACTGAAGCATATTGCCCTGCCTGGGTTTGGTCTGGAGTCTGCCACTCAGCAACACAGAAGGCTCTAGAGCAGTGGTGCTGTGAGAGCATGCCACCATCCCTGTGAGATGTGGAGCATGAAAGATGTCAATTTATAGTATGGTGGAAACAGCTCCTTTTTTCCCTGGATGTTATTTGACCATGAACTTATTTCCTCCAAGATATATAGTGCAAACCTGATGATAGCATTAGGAGGGGAAAGGAAACTTGCTCTTCTACATGAAAGTGTCCCTCATTACCCAGTCACAGCAGTATTGTTGGCAGGGAAGGTGAAACTTTTGGTGGGGGAACAGACTTACCACACAGAGAACTGAGGAATCAAAAAGAGATTCAGCTAGAATTTCTCCAAATAAGAAACAGGGACAATGCTTCCTAATCATCTCAGCTAGAAAGAGGCACCAAATATTATATTTGTTCTGGTTTGGACCCCATCTCTACTCAGAAAGAGCCAGGAATGCTCTTCCTTGCAAGCTTTATGGCAGGGACTTAAAAGTTGCATGTCCAACTGCAGCTTAAGATTGGTTTAAGTGGCAGCTCAGTAACAATAGATAGAAGCTGGATCTTGCCCCCACCTGCCCTTTCTTGAGGGAGCTGTTAGAGCAGATGTATTAGTGACAGAACCTCCTGTACCTGCAAGTTCAGTTTACTGCAGCTAAGGAATCACTCTGCATCACTGCCACCTCCTCATCATTTCACCAAGGTCCTTGTGTGGCCCCAGCAAGAGCAATGAACCCCAAAACCATCACTGCTCTCATTGGAAGCATAAAAGATTTCAGACATGCAAGAGTATAGTTACACCTGTCCATTGCTACCTTGTTTGAGCAGAAGCAGTTCTCTGGGGTTTTGCCTAAGGACAGCAATGACTGCACATAAAGGATGGGTTAGTGACCTTTCCAATATGATTCGTGAGTTCCTTTGGCTTCCATTGAAGCACTGGTGTCTAAAGGGCCTTGGTCTCTGGGGCTATTGAACAATTGTTTATCCAAGCTTATTATAGGCAATAAAACCTGAATTACTACATACCTGTCATCCCTGGGGGACGTGTTCCATCCTTGCAAAGGGCCTCCTGTCTCCGAGTTCATTTCTGGCTGAATAATCCTCCATGATAAGAGGCAGCCTGCAGATCAGATGAACAAGGAAAAGATCTCCTAAATTAGACTGTTTTTGCCAATGTGTGGTGTATTTTTCACTGTTTTCATTTTCTGGTCAGATGCATCAGTGAGCTGTGTCCTAAACAATCTTTTGCTGTTATACACAGCTGCTCATGAAAACACTGTTACCTTTATTTTTGAACCTTCCTCCTGAAGGAGTACATGGGAATTCTCAAGGAGAAGGATTTGCAGGTCTTTAGTGATAGCTGTCATCTCCCTGACAAAAATCTCACAAATAAGCACTATAGATGATTGTGGGAGCTGAACCTACCCCTGCCACCCCAGGAGGGTTACATTGCAGAATAGGGAGGACTTAGGCACTGATCCTTGTAGACTGAAATTATCCTTGTCCTGGTTTTCCCACTGGGCCATATATTATATATAAATATTAATGTATATATAAAGAAATAAGTTGCAAGATAAGTGCAGTAATGAGTGGGAGAGGCTCTTTAGCTGGTGCTATGCACAGCGTCAGGTGTTGGTCTAGAAACTGAAGACTGCCAGCCTACACAAATAGCTGATAAACCAGGTGGTCTGTGGGGACGTGCTGTGCCCCGGGGCTTTCTACCAGAGGTCATTAATCTTTCAGACCTGTCGTTCTGTTTCCAAAACTTCACAGGTCACTTGGAATGAATAGAAGCAAGCTATAAAAGTGTCGAGTGGCTCTCTAGCTGGAAATCTATTTCCTCTTTAGTTCACCCAACTATATCAATCAGTAAACAATCAATCTCCCTCTCATTCCTCCTCAAACGCTTGAAAAGAGCTATAATTATCTCCTTCTCTTCTAAAACATATGTACTAAAGTAATGAATGCCTCCGCAGTCAGTGTCCTTGAACCCTGTTATCTTTCTCTCAGCATCTACTTTATATGGGGATTTATCATTACCAGCTGCGGCTGTGGGGACCTATAACCTTTCTGGTCACATTATATTACCAAACTAGGATCCAAAGGAACTTCAGACACTTAACTAACAGTGAGATTAGAGACCACCTTGGAGCCAAAGGATCTGAGAAATTTGTGCATTTTGTTCAAGGACTATCTAAAAATCTCAGCTTTGTCATAACTATGCTTTTGCATTCAGCATTTAAGCAAATCAATTTATATATGTATTCTCATGAAATCCGCAGGCATTTCAGTTCCCTGGTTGGATAAATTGAAGTTTTGAGAATTTGGTTTATTGTTAAATATTCAGTTACCACATGGAAGTGCGTTCCTCTAAAAGTGTGCATTTTCCAGTCACGACTCTGGTTAAAAATAGTAATTTTTTAAAAAGCATTTTGTATGACAGTGATTTTCAAACCTTCACAAGTTTCTGCTGTTGTAGATAGAAGTAACTGGTGCACTGCAGACATAAGACCTTCCAATAAACTCTTCTTAGAAATTCTTAGGCTCATGATTGTCCTAATTGTTTAGGAGAAGCCTTTGCTCAGACTGGGTAGCCTAAGATCCAGCTGCACACTCAGTATACTTTGCTTGAAAGGCATTAGGAAGGCAGATAGTCTGCATACCCTTAGTGCCAAGCAGCACCCCTGCCATTGCCAGGACCGGGGTCAGGTCTTCAACAGTGCAGTAAAGCACCAGCTACTTGGAGGAGATCCCCACCCCAGGGAAATGCGTGGCAAAGCTCTGCAGAGATATATTTTCCTCCCAGAGCCTCAACTGGTAGCAGTTGCTCAGTTTTTGGGGTGGGGATTTTTTTCGTTTGTTGGATTTAGTTTTTTTTAGCAGCATAAGAGTAATCCAATTCTTATGAGTACTGAGGTCCTGTCCGTACAACGCCTCCCTGCGCCCACAGGGCTATGCAAGGGACAGAACCTTGCCCAGCTGGGAAAGTAACACAACTCCCGCAAGCCCTGTGTGGGGGCCGCTGGTGCTGAGGAGGTGCCAGCACAGCCCCAGCACCCGGCCCCACCCCTCAGCACATATGGGGGAAGAGTCAGCAGCAAAAAATGCCTATTGTTTCAGAAAGGAAGTGACCCCTTTTCTCTTAAATGCTGGGAAATTGAGACCTCATCATTGGTGAGAAAAAAAAAAAAAATCACCTCTTCGAAGTGAAAGGGAAATACCACCTGAGCTGTACTGCCAGCAGTATTAGAGAATGTGGCACAGTGACAACTAAAGGGAAACTTTTTGTAAAGGAAGGAAGGAAAATGAGGGAATGCAAGGACTTAATGGGAGAGGCAGCCTTTCATTTCTAGGTCATGAGTTTGACTCCAGCGCACGAGTCACTTCTACCTAATGTTTCTTCAAAAGACGACGATCATCTCTTAGTCTGTTACTTGAAGGCCACAGCCCCATCACAGAACCAGTCTTGCATGGCACAGGGTTTTAAGCTGGAGCCAGAGAGGAGTTACTAGACAGGCTGTGTGTAACCTCTATGCCATGCTGAATAACCTTTTCTGGGGCTTTGCATGTGCATCATACTCCTGTACTCAGCACTAAGCAGACTGATAAGAGTGTTTGGGTTTGACTGCACAGCTGCTCTGCAAAGAAAAAACAAAGTCCCTCTACTCTGGCAACTCAAGCAATTCGTGATGCCCTGTATTTTTGGTGCTTTGTTCCTGTGTCACAGTGCATTTGCAAAGTACTGGCCTTATGAACTGCAATGTAGAGGGTGTTGCATGTCTTGTGGCAGACAGCAGTGGGGAGAGAAATAGATTCTCAGAGTATTTCTGGACTGTTCATCCTGCACAGCCCTGCCAGCACCACCCACCGGGGATGGGTTTGCTATGCACATGGACCAAGCTTGCATCAGTTCTGGGGACAAGCAGAAGGCTGCCATGGCTCCAATGCTGCAATCCTTTGTAAAGGCTGCAGCAGATGGAGACAAGCAAAGCTTTGGCTCCAGTTGTGCCAGTCACTGTGAACCTTTAACAGAGATCCTTCTCATGCCAAGTAACCTGCAAAAGATGATGAACATTTGGAGGAGGCAGGTGGACAGAGACTGGAAGGGGTAAGAGCAGCAAAGAACAGTGCTGTATAGTATTAGCTCTTACTGCCACTAGCAGCACTCATCCCACTACCAGCCTGGACTCTTCCCATCCACCAGTTAGCCAGATACATCAGACCATGTGCAACAATACCGCAGTCAGTGTATGAGAGGCCAAGGACCCTCCCAGGGATGTAGCAGAACTTAACAGTGCTCACACTGAAGAAATTACCAGTGAAACACAGCTTTGAGCCACAGACATAGATGCAAAAAAGAAAAAATCAGATATGGGTTTCAGTGCTTTGGACCATGGGAATTTGGATACAGACTTTGGATTGGCTTACTAAAAAGATGGGATCTTATGCAGGAATTGGGCATGAGCAGGACTCAGAATGCATAGGAGTTTTGCCTGAGTGGTTGTTTGAGTTAATCTCTTGCATGCAACTTACTTGGGATAAAGAAATTGATTGAAAGCAATTTCATGTTTAGATATCTGCCCCCGATTCTCCTGTATTAATGCACCAGGCTGAGCCATGGCAGCTAGTAGTTATTGTGCAACTGGAAAAATACACTTAGACTTAAAACTCCAAAAAAGGGAAGCCTTGGGACAGGAGCAAATGGGAGGGTATTCACTTATGAAAGATTCCAGTTTCTCTGTTAGGCTATGCTAACTGGCAACAGAGAAATATCCTAGAAAGCAATCTGGAAACAATGCAAAGCAAAGTTCGAGCCACTTAGCTGGGACACATCAAATCCTTTCACTCCCTACTAATTATCTACAGATATTAGCTAGTTCACTGTTACCATGTTACCACCTCCCTATGCGTTGGGTCTTATTCTCCAGCTGTACAGGAAGAGGATATCCAGTAACTTTCCCAAGGTTCCATATAATCAGTCACCGTCAGTGAACAGGGAACCCTGTTTATCTCTAGGGTGATTACAGAGCCATATAACCTTTAAGAGGGCTACTATACAAGTAGCACAAGCTAACCTGAAACAATGTTTGTCCTGGCATGCAGAGATGCTTCAGGAAGCTGTACTTATTCTGAAATATTCAGACAAAACTCCACTCCTTCCCTGGCTGCCATACAGTGTACCAGCCAGCTGCATAAAAGCTGCAGCATATGATACCCTACGCCACCCCAGAGGGGTGTGGAAAACCGGTCCAGGGAAAAAGAAACAAAAAACAACAACGACAAATCTTGGCTGAATTTCCAGGAGCATCAGTGTCAAATCTGGCTGGCCTCCAGCACAAGTAAATACATCTTACCATCGTTAATGCCGCGGTTCAGCTCCATGAAGTCCTTCACACCTCTTTTCAGAACTCTCTGAGCAGGACTGTAACCATACCCCTACAGCATGCTCCCACCAGGGCCAGACAGGAGTTCGTCTCCCTGGCTTGCTTTGCTCAGGCCCCTGGTATTGTTGAACAAAGCATTCACAGGCTGTCCTCAGCCAAAATTAGCTAGCTAACACAATTCTGTTGAGGGCCCTGGAAATGAGTTAATTTATAGCAGCTGAGGTTCTGGCTCACTTTTATTTTTTTGTAATTGCACAGATGAGCTTTAATTGCACCATTCTGGTGTTTGTTAGTAATATGCTTCAAAGAGCTGAGCGTTTTTGTATGCCTCTTTCAAGATCTGTAGCAGAAGAAAAATCTGCTTGTTGGAAGCCCCATGATTTAGATTTCATAACTCAAATAACAGAGAGGAAGAAGAGAGACTGTTCTGTCAGTGAGGTGCAGCAAGAATAACTTGAGTTTCAGGTCACTGTCTTAATCATGAGAGGTCTCTCTGCTGTAGCGCAGATGACCTCACTGACCATGTGAAAGTATCATTGAATGAATGAGGATGAGGTGCATAAATGTGTTGCAAAATCCTGCCGTCCTTTACCTCTATTCTGATCTTCTGGTAGGGGCATGATAACATCTTGCATCATCACAAAGGGTTGAGAGGATAAATCAGAAATGCTCAAACACTGTGGTTACCAGGACCTGACAGTGCTGAGATCAATGGTTTGCAGTCTAGAACAGATAAACAAGAAGTTTTTGTGAAACCATGTGATGTTGCGAGTGACCACAGTAGGGGGAGAGCAAAGGACTTTGTTGTTGGCATCAAGGCAATCCTCACACAGAGGGTCAGAGATTTCATCTCATTTTCTTTTTTCTACTCCAGCCAAACTTTCTGGGACACATTGCAGCTTTTGTAGTCATAAAAAATATGAATTAAAGTGTCTGACATCTCCTTCTGTAAGTAGCAAGACCTCATTTTAACATGCTGCTTCCTGATTTCAGACAAAGAAATGTTTGTGTAGGCCAGGGTGAAACCAGTTAAGCAAGAAAAAAAAAGGGCAGATTGAAAGAAGTGAGAGAATCTCCAGTCAAAGGAAAGCATGGCATAAGTGAAGGCAATCAGAGCCTGTGGGAAGGAACTACCATTGCATATAGTGATTCCTGGTAAGAGTGACACTTCTACGGTTCATTCTTAAAGTGCAGGAATGCAACTACTCTCCTCTTGACTCCCAGTGGTTTTGTTGGCCAGCTGGGGTGGTGATCAGGAGAGACATCTCCATCAGGAGAGCCTGTAAGCCAGATACACACTTTGCCTCCCACTGCCAAGAGGTGTTTGCAGCTGAGCAGGTAGATCCTCTTCACTACAAATCAGAAGTGACTCAGCTCCACCTCCTCATTGCAAGACCTGGCACCCAGTTCCCTCTTACAGCTGCTGTTTTGCTGTGTGTGAAGTTGCAAACCAGTTGCCCTATTGCTTGTCCTCAGTTCAGTGTCCCTCATGCTTATCCGCTAAGTGGAAGAATGACAACACAGTCCAGCACAGGCAACTCCTGATGAGCTTTCCCGGTCAATGTATTTTTCTTGTCCCTCACCACAGCAATGTACTGGTGGTGTGTTGCTGAGATTTAGCACTGGCTGTCCCAAACATGGCTCTTTGCACTGGAGAGCTGCCTGTGAATCCTAAGGGAGGCAGTGCAATTCTGTATATGATAAACAAGATCTTGTGTAAGGGGTTATAAGCACTATATGCCCAAGAGCCACAAAATCCCATGGGATTATTTGTTACTGACTGCCCTTTATGAAAATCCAGTGTAAAACATTAAACCTGTGGGTGTCTCTGAACAGCAAAGGGCATGTTTCACTGGTATCCCAGGAAATTCACAAGAGCAAATAAAGGAAATTTAAATAAAGTAGAAAATAGGAGAAGGGAAGGATGGAAAATGGGTTATTTCTGAAATGGGTTACCCTGAGGGAGAACTGCACAGCAGAACTCTCCCTGCTCCACCACTGGTGCTGTGGATCCCATGCACAGGGATCCACATTACTGGGAGTGAATTTGTGAAGCTGCTGCTGGTTTGAGTCAGGCTAAAAGAAAGGAAAGGGGAGGGGGGAACTATAGGAAATGAAGTAGGAAGTAAGATATCTGGAAAAGTGTATGCATTGTAGCCTTTGGAGGTGCTCTGGGTCAGGCACTAATAAGGGAAAAGATACCAGAGAAACAGAAGTTTTGTACTGCAGCAATTCCTGGTTCCAAATCCACAAACAGATGGACTCGGAACTGAGATTTGCAGTTTGCTAAAGGGTAGATGCAGAACTTTTACACTGGCTCTCATACCATCATGATTCAGAAGTTTGCACTATGAAATATTATATTCATAAAAACTGTAAGAAAACCCGGGAGCAGATCTTCCTCTCCTGAAGATCAGCCTTTCATCCAGAGACTGTTCCACCACATTACTGTGTAAAATAATTCTGATTTGAAAAGAAGTCTTCTTTGTCCACGTGCAAAAAGCTCTTGAACAAAGCTGCCTCCATCTCCTTTCTCTCTACAAATAGGGTAGAAGTTAATTTAAAGAAATTACTTCATACCTAAAAACATATAGGGAGTGAAAAAGATCTACGGTGCCTCATTTTCCTTTCCCTATCAGTACTTGCTTTTTGTCATCTGAATGTGTGCAGAGAATACCAAACAGTTTGCAAATTGCTTATTGCAACCCAAAATTCACTTAAGCCTGTGGAAAGACAGATTTTGTTTTGCTCCTTTTGCTGCTGGTTCAGAATACATTAAATTAGAGAAAATATTTTAGCTTTAAATTAAAGTCTATCATACTGAAATAATATATACTTTTCTGCATCTATATGCAGGTAATCACTAAAAAGTCATCTGGTTACAAGTGTTGTTTTCTACCTATCCACTAAATCAGAGTTCTGTGTGCATTTATGAATCCCCTTGAAAGACTCTAGGGATACCAAACACAAAACTTTTGTGGTAGCAAAGCTTATAAGAAAGCTTCATATAGCTCAAGAAAAACAAATTAGGGCTGTGCCCTTCTATCACCTTAGCATAGGCAGTTACACATTCCACATCCCTCTGGGGATGCATTAGATACTGAGTTTTATTGCCTTCTGTGACCTCCTACTTGTTTTCTTTTAAGCAGGTAAGAAGAGCCCACCTGCTGAGGACAAAGTTGTGTTAACACACATGAAGATACTGAGCAATGAAGGAATTCAAAACCCAGGGTTAATCCCGGAGGCTTCAGCTGACACAGCCTGCACAGAAGAGTCCCATCCTCCCGGTGCCAGCCTCCCACCAGACTGCCTGGGAAACCCAAATGCAGCAGCTACACTGGCAGATCCAGACTATGCAGATGGCCCGGCAAGAACCGACTATGTACCCACCCTGCCTGACCTCAGCTCCTTTGAGTCCAAGTGCCGCCTTCACAGATTCTCCAAACTTGAATCTGAGGACTCAGGGGTTGAATTACCAAGCGGGGCTAATTCTCCCTCAACTCCCACCGGCTCAGAGAAGAGCTTTGTGCTTCACAGCAGAGACTCATTTTGTGACTCGGGTGTGCTTAGCACCTCTTCTTCTCCAGAAATTGATCAGCTAACAAGAACATGTAAAGAACATGCCAGAAAAGTCAGCCTCCAAGGTCTAGAGAGTGAAAAGGAAGCTGAATACTACAGCCAGGAGGTAGAAGCTGTGCAGGGTCCTACAGCTTCCCCTGAAGACTTCAGCATCCCTCAGGAAGAAAGTCTTGATGAACATTTTGACCAGAGTGACAAGCAGTTTCTAAAAAAGGAACCTACCCCAGAGATGGACCTTTCCAGGGAAAGCACTCTCTCCACCCCAGGTCCCATAGAAGAGCCAAAGACAATTGCTGACAGTTTCCCAGAGAGTTTTGGCAGCATGCAAGACCTTCAGGTCCATGAACATCAGTTGAAGAAGTACCCCACAAGTGACAGTCTGGATGAATACATGGATGAATGCTGTAGACTGAGTGAGGTAAGAAATACCTAAACTGAATCTTAGATATAGGCCCAAGCAGACCCCCCCAGTCAGGGTTCAAGTCCTGTTTGTCACAAACTAGGACACATCTGAGTGAGTTTAGCATATCTCCCCTGAAATGGTTGTAAGCCATAACTAATGGTAATTGCTTTTTAAATCTCTTTTCATAGCAGTAACATTCTGAAGTAATTCATAAATATCAGGTCTGGGTAAGGATGACAAATGGCTCATGGAGATCCAGTGTTTCAAAAAGCCTCAGATTATGGGATGAACTTGATTCTGGTCTCAAAATGAAGATTGTGAAGTTAGTCATCATCCCTGGGAACTGCTAGATTGGTTTTGGGGCTCTGAAATTTGAAAAGAACTTATCTAAGGGATATTTCATTTCTGTCCAGGCCTGTTGTGTCCTGTTGAGCCAGCTCTCTCCAATAATGCGTGAGCAGTGAGCTAATGCACAAATTCAGATCTTTGTAGGGCTGGAGCTGGAGATGCCATTTTAACTCGCCAGCACAGCTGCGATGGACCAAACTGAAAGACATAATTTCAGCAGTTTGTCCCATTCCATAGTTCCTGTCTTCCCCATTGCTGGGGACACTGTGCCCCTGATGGGAGAATAAAAAGCCCTTCTGTGCATCTTCTCCCATAGCAGATGCTGGCAAGTGCTCACCCCAGTGCCTTGCCTGAAGCCTCATGCTGCCAAAGTGCAGACAGATCCCTGCCTTGCCTGCTTACTGCATTGGATTCCAGGAACCAGCAAAGGGAAGATCAAAATGGGGAGCTGATTCTTGACAGAGAAGATAGGAAAGAGCCCCATGAGAAAAGGGAAAGGAGATGAGCAGACTATGTGAAGAGGGTTACACAGACATTCCAAAAGCATCAAACTGTGCATAGTGGGGATTTCTTTTTAGAGTATTCATTGCAGTAATAGTGATGAATTGGAATTGGAGATGGGTTGGGAGGAAGCCAAGTAACAGTGATGTGTGCTGTGCATATTATTTAACCATGACCTCTCTGCCCCTGCCATGAACTATCAGGCGCTGGACTTCCTCTCCAGCATGCCAAACCCGCTCAAGCAGCAAGGAAGGTCAGAGATGTCCAATATCTGTTAACATTGCATATCAAGGCAGTACAAGCAACCAACAATCCATCTGAGCAGTCTCTTCCTCCCCAGAGCTGTCACACACATGGCAGAAGACAGATGTCTATTTCACACAGATCCCAAATAGTCAGTGATCTGGCTGTTTGGCAGAGAGTTCAAGAAAGGATCAGAGCAATAGTGTCTGACTATAAGGAGACTTTATAAATAAAGTTATCTATAGTCTCTGTTGCACTTTGAAAGGTTTGCAGCCAGATTGGTCTTGTCTGACAGCTCTGTATGCCCATGAAATTCCTTTAAATCCTTTGTGAAATGGAGCCTCAGTTTCCCAAAGCAGAGCATTTAAATAAACAAGAGAATAAATTAGAAAGAAGCTGAAGAGGAAATGAAGCTCTTGGTGGCTTACCTCCCCTTCTTTTTAATATCCTCACTGGCTGAGTGCTAAAGCTCTGTGCCCCAGAGCACTTTTCTGTCTTTGTTTTTTGAGCTGTATAAATACAGCTGTGACCTAGATGCTGGGAAAGTTTGCCCCTCTTCACACAGCACCTCCACGCTGCTGTATCTCAAGAGCAGCACTCTTCAAACTGCTGGGATGCCAGGTAGCACCCGAGCTGACTGGGAAAAGAAATGCCCATGGGCTGCTGCACAACCCTGTGGCTGCTGCTGCTCTGTGTGCCTCAGAGCATCAGGACAGCCTCTTGCAGTTGCAGAGCCTTCTGCCCTTACCAAATCTGCACAAGGCTGACCTGTCTTCACTGTCATACAACAGAGGTGGGACAGAGTGAGATTTGCTCAGAAGCAATGTCCAGATGATCATGTGCCCATACAGCTGACAGATCACTCTTGGTTCATCCCAGCTGAGGCTCTTCTCCAGGCTTACTGTGTGGTTTTCACATTTGCCTGTAACCTGTCCAAGACACAACATGGTACTTAGAAGCCAATCTCTTTCCTGGTCTGATGCCTTCTGAGATACTCAGATAGCCCTGGAAATACAATCAGTGTTGTCTGAAAGAAAGCAAGCCATTACAGGGTATTCCCACCCTGCTTGGCAAGAACACGGTGAACCAAAGTCCTCTATCAAATCAATTCCTGCTGAATTAATGTTGATAGAGATGCACGAGTGATTACACTGCTTTATATTTAATGTTAGGTGACAGCATTCTTTAATTATAGGTGACAGCAACTTCCTCAGTTCTGTTGCTTGTTTTGGGAACACAACTTTCAAGTAACAGGAAAGCAGTTGAGTTTCCCTAGGCCCAACTGGCTGTGGCAATGCCAACAGCACTGTGCTTACTGGCTCACCACAGCTGAGAAAGGATTCAGTCTCTGGATGAGCTTGCCTCTTGATGTCCTCTTGACTTCCCTCACTGCTGAGGCTATTTCCAAGAGAACAGGAAGGAAAACAGTTAAACAGAGAGACTGGAAATGACCAAATGTTTGATAATTTGGATTCAGTTGGTGAATGGCTTTGGCTGAAAATACACATCAAATCATTTCAGTCCATCATTTCTTAAACAAAGCTTTCTGATCTTTTGTTTTGAACTGTTGTTATTTTGAAATTTGCCTGCATTTGGAAAGATTAAAGAAAGTAGAAGCTGTCAAACAAGAGAAAGAACTTTGAAGCCTAAATAAAAGCATTTCCTTCTAAGCAAAATTAAATGTGCTCAGTCAGTTTGAAAATATATAGCTTTTGATGCTTTTGCTTTACAAACACTTCCTCACACATCATAAAGTTTACATTTAAAGTCAGCCCATACCCCTAGAAGAAGAGAGAGGGTGGGAACATTGTCATCATTAAATGAAAGAAACCTCATTATTCATGCAGTGCTGTTTATCCTGGGCCAAAGCAGTCAACATGCTTCTCTACAGAGTGGTATGGTCTGGGGAAAGAATAGGGCAACCTGTGATGGCCATCCCCACAGCCTGTGCGTGCTGCTCAGAGGAAACCAGAAGCTATCAGCAAGCACAGCCCCTCCTGGACAACAGGGTGGAGCCATCAGAAATACACAGCACGATTCCTCTCTTTCCTGTTATTCACAAGCCTTCTAGTGCTGTCATCTTCCAGTGACAAATGCTTCCCACTCAACCTGTGGCATCACTAATCAGTCCATGATGGGAGGTTTGTAATTTTACATTCCTTGGCAGTGGTGGGCACAGTGACTGTGCTGCCTCTGTACTGGCCATGCTAACGTGGCAAGAGCTCACAGTGAGGGATTTATGGGAGGATGGAGCATCATATAACTCAAAACTATGCACAAGAGAAAGTGACGAGCATTGCACGAAGCACAGAAACCTAAATTCATGCAAAATACATCAATGAGCTCTTGTCCAAATAAAGAAAAGCTTCCCCAGCAAGCTTCCTGTCATCTTCAGCTCCGCTGCCAGGTCCAACCCAGGACAGTTGGAGCCTAGAAGAAAAGCACACCGAATACATCCAAATAACAGATAATGGCTGAAATGAGGCAGGACAAAGTGCTGATTAGATGACCAGAAATGCAGATTTTTATTATACATCAACAGGAATGACAGCAACTGTCATTCTTGCAGCTCCCACTGAACTTCAAACCTTTGTAGCGCTCAAATGCTGCAGTGAGCACAATGGCACACAGAGACAAGAGGGACAGGCTTCCACCTCTACAACTTAGTCCCAGAGGAAAAAATTTTACACTAGTCAAAATATTAGCTGGAGGGCTTTAGATTAGCCAAAGTTCCCAGTGCAGAAACCGATCCTGTATTTTTAAACTTCCTAAGAAATCTGTGAATCAGCACAACAGTAATGGTTTATTGCCAGGGACACACATACTGAAAACCTGTCCCCAAAACTTAGTCAGGTGAGCACTGACAAGGGCAGAGATCTCTATTTAGTCACACAGGTGTAAAGGCAGTGAGTGTAGTGTACCTTAACTCTGCAGGGTCAAAATCATAATAGGAGTAACTCAGCATAGTGTAGCTGAGAGCCTTTGACTCCTTTGCTTCCAGATGAGGGTCTAGCTCAGTCTCATGTACCTAAAAGCAAAATCTGGCACCTACTTATACATTATGTTGATTTCATGCTTTTTCTGCAATATAAGTTAGAACCAAATGTTTTACTTCATTCTCTTCTCCAAGATCTCCTCTGTCCCTTGTAGCCTCCCCTTGTGTTTCCACAGATAAAAGGAGTTGGATTTTGCTCAGTGTCTTGCCTCCTTAGGGCAGTACGCGTGCCAACAGTCATGCAAGAGCAAACTGGCAGGAAGGGGTGTCGCTAGATGTGCAAGAAGAGGGTGGTGTGGCAGAAAACTTGTATTTTCAAGGATAATACAGAACTTTTGAATACCCATTGGGACTGCATACAAAAAAAGACTTCATTTCGGAACTGCTCAAAACAGCCAAATTTTCAGAAGCTGATACTCACGTACTTTCTAGAAATCATGCTTCTGAAACTGGGCACCCCCAAATCCCTAGCTGCTTTCAGATATGTTGATTGTAGTACTTTGGATTCAAGCTTTTCTCACCAGACACCACATAGGCTCTGTTCTCCCTGTGGGCCCTTGGGCTGTGCTCCTTCCCACTGCACCACCACACTAACTACTCAGTTTCATGGCTGAGTAACTTCTGTTTTGCCATCGCTTCTGCAGACTCTGCTTGAGAGGAAGATAAAAATCATGAATGTGAATGACTGGTTGGCTTGGAGTCACCAACCTCTATCCCAACCTCAGACACAAAACCATCTGGACATCATAATGCCTGTTTTTAAATAACATTGTATCATCATTTGTT
The DNA here is from genome assembly GCA_013400415.1 of Scytalopus superciliaris. Lineage (NCBI taxonomy): Eukaryota > Metazoa > Chordata > Aves > Passeriformes > Rhinocryptidae > Scytalopus > Scytalopus superciliaris. Next base: position 654,654 of record VXBX01006664.1, read on the forward strand.
TAAAAAGAAGTAAATCCTAATGTTGATTATTTTTGAACACACCATGAGCTTTCTGACATAATGAAAAGACAGGAAGAGTCCCAAGGCTGGCATTTCCCCAAAAATGTAGATTGTTGTGGGAAAGGAGACAGAGTAAGCTTCCTGCTTTTGTAGAGGGAACTTATTTTTTGAAGTAAGATAAACTTAGAGCACTGCTTTTGTAAAGATCGAGGCTTATTTTACTTACTGATATCACACACACATCAGCAGGCAGCGCCAAGGTGGAAGTGAGCCTCTGCATGTATCTGTTTACATCACGTTCGACACAGTCTGCTCACGGCAAAGGGAAGACACTTGCTGTGCACAGGGAAGTTCTGGAACCAGAAACAGTGAGATGAAGAGCAGGAGGCTGGGAAGCATCATTGCCTTTCTTCTTCCACAGGATTACTGTCTCTGGCCCTGCCCTTGGCTGAGCAGCAGTGAGACTCTGGCAGGTCCTGGGTGAAGAGAGATCGGTAGTAGAGATTATCCTGCCACAGCCAGACAGAAAAGTTGACTGCAGACTTTCTTCAGGCATCTCTTAAAGACTAAGAAAATAGCAACAGGGATATAAACTGGGATCTGCTAAAGACAGTGGAAAGATGTTCTTTCACTTTGGTATCTTGGTTCAGGCATATGTCTCTCTCACAGACTCACCAGTGATGAGGGTCTGAGTACAGCAGACAAAATGTATCCTTGGGTTGGCCAACATGCAGATAGGTGCCTTTGGGTAGGAACGAAGCTCAGCCTCAGCACACATGTGTGGTTTGCACTGAGGACTATGGGCTAAGTGAGCCATACTAGCCTAGTCATCTATACCATACAGTAGAACCATATGTTTGTAAGGGTCATGTGGCTAGTAAAAGATAAAAATGAGCCTGAGGTGGAACTAGAAACAGGTTGTCACAAGGTTTTCCTCTGTGTCAGCCTGTGATCAGTCAGAAGAGCATCTCTGATGGTGGATATTGCTGAGTAATCCAGAAAAGAGCTCCTGCAAGCAATGCTGTAGCTCACATCTGTCTAAGACCAAAGCCCCTTGCAAGAGGAAGCCTAAGTGTCTTTACCCCAGCACACATGACTGTGAGGTGTATGTAGGACTCTCAGCTGCTAGTCAGAATTGGTCTGTTGTTACTCCATGGTCCAAGATGCATTATCTTTGCAGGTGAACCAAGGTAACAGCAAAGCCCTGGGATCTGGTCTGGGATACCTAGAACATATCTGCCAACTGATTGAAAAGATTGGGCAGCTGCAGGAGCACAACCTGCGCCTCCAAAAACAAGTGTGCAGCTTGCAGAAAGAGCAGAAGATGAGCCAGATAAAAGAGGTAAGCAGACACCATAGTATCTTCAATTAAATTATATAGTCATGGCCCAGATGGAAAGTTCTGTGTGATGGAAGATGCAAATTTACCAGATCCAACACGTACCTGGGCTGGGTACTCTGGTCTTCAGAGAGCCCTTGCCCACCACAATGGGCTTAGTCTCCTGAGGCTGAGCTTGGGTTTCTATTCCTGTTCAGTTTTGCTTCCCAGCGGTACTTGTTTCTGTTGAGTTAAAAAGCACCCCTCATCTCATGTGATGGACAGCTCTAAGTCAGTAGCTTTTATTTCTCTACAGTTGTAAACATCCAAAGAACACACCTCCTCTCCTCATTGCCATCAAAACAAAATCCACAGACTTCCCTAGCAATTGTACTTTGAATTAAAAGATCTTTCTTTTCCTTCTGGTTTCGATCTGTCAAAACCCCAGAATTTCTCACAAAACGTACACAATGGGAAAGAGAAGCAGTGGTACCACTGCTCCATGCTTTCTTTCCCTTCCTGTGTTTCTGAGCTGCCAGATGAAGAATCTCTGACATGAAACATCTCAGTGTTCCCATTTGTCATTTTTATCAGCCAGAGCTAGCTGCAGAATTTGACTGAAATTTGCAAATCATTCAGTGTCCACCTAAACAACATTTTTCAGCCTCTCTATATTTTGTTCAGCTCTATCTCATCCCTACTTCTCAGTTCTTTTTCTTCAGTCATCACAGCAGGTTTCAAGCTTTTTTCCTCCCCTGCCCGTTTGTTTATTTTATCACTCACCAAAAGAAGAGAAGGGGTTTGTCACACCCAGCTATTTCTTTCCAGCTGTGCAGTGGCAAGTCTTTTATTCTCCCAATAGCGTCATTCTTCCCCTGGTGCTGCTCTCCCACCTGCTGGGACTGGATCTGCAGTAGGTGACTAACTCCTCCTCAGAGCCAAAGCCAAGTTCTGAGTCAGGTTGCAGAGCAAAGTAGCTCGTAATTTCCATGTACCCATCTCATGGTCAGAGGAATGCAGCCTCCTACATAGAGCCTGGGAATTGTTAACACATTTCCTGAAGTCTACAACTCTGAGTCATTGCTCAAAGTAACTCTTCCAAGCTGCAAACTCATCTGGTATATGTGCCCCCTCCCCAGCTCCCACTGAAATGAAAGGCACTACACTTTCATTAATATTTGAAACCTTGATCTTTTTGATACTTCTCAAGATCTCTCAGCAGTGCCTGCTCTGATGCATTTGTCCCATACTGTTCACTGGGGAACTGGATCCCCAGATGTAACGTTCAGCATTACAGTGTGCTCTAGAAAACTGTGTGCTCTCTCAGCTATCTCTGTGGTGCCTGCATCTCCTACATTTGAGCAGCTCTCCTTCATTTTGTTCTTCAGTCATAGTCTCTCTGTGTAGAATAGGAACACTACTATCCCATTTGCCTTGAGATGTGAAGATTGCTGTCCACATCACATTTTGGAGGGCATCCAAAGGCTCCTTTACAAACTGTATTTGCTCTCCATGAGCATGGAAAGGTTTCCATGTCCCAGACATGGCTAGGGAAGACAAAACCCCCAAAGCGGAGATGGGTTAGGGTGGTATTAAGAGCTGTCATGAGGACTGTAGATAACCAGTGATCTCAATGCTGTTCTTGAGTAGTACAGACATCACCACAGAGACTGATTACACTTCAGTACTGGGACAAAGGGAACACTTGCTCCACATTCTTTGCTTTACAGGGAAATCTGTAATATCATGGGTTGAACACGGCATCTTTCATTAGATTTTCAAAGCACCTCCCAAAGGTATAGGTAATGCAAAGTGCCATGCTTCTGTGACAACATATCCAGATGAGACATGTACTGAAACTGTCAATTTCTTGGGGATCTCCAGAGGTGCTTAACTGATGTTGGCCTGTCCTGATTTCAAAACCAATAAACAATTTCATTCCCTTTCTGCTTTAGCTGGATAAAGCTCTTCTTGCTTCCTGCCCTACTAAACTCCTGTGCAACACAGTTGTGCAAGGCAGAAAATCTCCCCACCCCACCAGCTACAGCAGATGTACTCCAGCTGAAGTACCACATACAGTCAATCTGACTGGTAACACACAAGAGACCTATGGCATCCCACCAACGAAAATACAAGATACTGTTGTCTGTGCATGTTCCAAAACAAATAACATTATGGTAAAATGCAAGTCATTGTTATAACAGATCTGTTTATTTACACTAATGCCTTAGCTGGGCAGCTCTGTGCTTAGAAACTTGTATTCAGTTCCTCCTAGGAAACAAACCAAAAAGATGCTGAGTATCAGGCATTTTAAGTTAAATGCCAATGAATCCATGAAAAGTCTATATTACCAACTCCAGGCTGCTCAGCCTTTTAGAGAATTAAGTAATTTGGGTTCTGGTGGGTCATCTGATGGACATCCCTGGGCTGGAATGATTGCAATTTGTCTGTACCATCACACCATATGGTTACCTTGAGCTGTTGCAGCCTGAGAGCCTGCATACTTTCTTTTTGTCTGGTATAGGAGTACCTTCTGCAACATTGCTCCTGTGGAGCTACCAGCATCTTCCTCAACTCATATCAAGACATGAAAACAATTTTTGCTGGGAGGAGCAGACCTCACAGTCTCTTGATTCATACTGGAAACCCTTCTGATCTTTCCATCATCCCAGAAATAGGAGCAAACACTGAAAAGCTGAGCAGCTGCAATGGTGAGTTCAAATACCTCTAATCTGCCCTCCTGTTTGCCACCACTTGGTCAAATAAGCTGACCAGCCACTGTCTTTTCCCTAGGAAATACAGATGGGAATTGCAAGGTCTTAGTAGAGCTAAACCTTAGCTGGAAATCCAAGAGAAGCAATTTTAAATGCTTTGTCTATACCCAGGATTTTAAGACTTGCTACTTTTCATGTGTGAAGCAGGGGTTTTTGCTCTGCAGCTGTGGCTGTAAAGCTTACAACAAATGCATTATAAAATGGGTATTTCTTTTGGAAACTTAGTATGCCCGAATGGGTCCTTTAGTGGACCCCCTCCGTGTGGCTTTAAAATCCACCCAGGCAAGGTAGGATTTCATCTAAGATGGAAAGTGTTATGCCTCTTGTTAGTCTCCTACCCTCTCAAGTAGGCACAGAACACATTCCTGTAGGATGACTTGTTCTATAGAGCAAATGGAAATAAGCTCCAGCTGCAAAGTTTGGACCAGAGACCAACTTTTAGAGAGGGCTGAGAAGACTGGGCTCTGACTACTGATGATAAAGCCAGATGAAAAGTCTAGATCCAATGATAGATGTGAACCTGCTCACTAAGTGAGGCTAATTAGTTTATTTCAAACTTTGGACTTCAGCCTGTCTCTAATGCCTGGTGAAACACAGAACATCAGCACACCTAGGAAGATTGAGTCAGGATGTAACCGGCCTTTGGGATCTCTAGTGCTGAAGCTCAAAAATACCCTTTCCTGGCACTTTCAGAGCAGACTTGGAAGAAAAATAAGACCATGAGGAAACCATTAGAATGTCCTGCCATGAGCAGGCACTTTATTGTAGCATTTACCTTCTTTCCACTGCAGTGTGGCATGAACACACTGGAGTCTCATCCCATCTTTAGTCCTTAGGGTTCTCATCCCATCTGGAGTCATAATGGGCTGGCAGCACTGTCCAGAAGTCATCCTATCAGGACACTGCTAAGAAACGTGAGCAAGTCCTTGCATTTTATTGCAGGAAGCGAGAGATACCTGGAATCAGGAAAGAGTCAGCTGATGGTGGGGCTCAGGAAGTCATCAAGCAATAGGAACAACAAGGAGAATGAGTTCAGAGAAGCTGGTAGTGTGGCTGAGGGACAGGTTTTTCCATCAAAGGACCCTGCAGCAAGAAAGGTGAGTGATAAGCCAAAGGACCCTGAGGGGGACATGTGGGAGAAGCAGAGAGTTCTGCTCAGCAAGATCAGTGTGGGGTGCCAAGAGAACAAGCTAACCCTGTCTCCTATCAAGCAGGGCTGGGGTAGTGAGAGCCAGGGTGGTCTGTGTCTCTCTATTCCCAGCTTTAAATGAAGAAGGACTATATCTTTATGCCAAGAAAGACATAAATGGATCACTGGTGCAGGGGAGAGGAACACTGCAGACATCTGCATGGGATTTAGCCCTCACAAACTCCAAATAGCTCAATGTGGGGACTCTCTCATAAGTATCTTCACTAATGTGAGATTAAACCAAGCATTCATTACCACACAAAACCTTTAGTGGATCAGTCCTTAGACTTGCTATCAGACTAGCAGCATATCAATGTGATTAGCTCCAGTCCCCAAAGCATGTTTTAGGGAATCCATGTCACTGAGGTCCAAGGGATGCAGGATGAATGTTTTCCTCTCCCTTTCTTTCCCATTGTTTGTGGCTGCCGCAGCACTTTCATGTTCCGGTGGGGATCAGAAGTGCTGAAGTGCCAGGGCAGAGGCTCTAATCAGAGTATTCCCAGCCCAACAGGAAAGAGGAAGGAGTAGGTCTCTCACGGGAAAGACCTTCTCATGAAATTTCCACCCCAAAGTTGCAAATAGGTCACAAACACTTTGATGAACTTCAGAAACCAAATTAAGGCTGAATTCTGAAAGGTACTCCATGCTGTGGCTTGTTTCTAGCAAGTTTCCAGAGTATTTTAAGCACATGGGAAGTTCTGATGACTTCACAGAACTGGAGAACCAAGATCCCTGCTCTTTAAACTGAGTCCTCGTGCTCTCTTGTTATATCACACCTTAGTTTTGTCACTTAGAATTGGATTTTGAAACCTGAACATGAAATGCCCCATTTATTCCTACAGTGCAGGTATTGCATGGAAATTCTGTCTGCTACAGTCATACCAAGGCTCATAGGTACTATATACATGAACTGGCAGTCTAAATACAAAGAGAGATGAGAGATGGAAAAAGAAAGAAGGGATTATCACACATGTGAGGGACTGAATAGTAAAGAGATATAGGACTTGACCAAGGCTATGGGTGTATTCCAGGGCAGAGCTGAGAACAAAGCCTAGTCTGTTGCCAACACTGGAAGATGGTCTCACTGTCTTGTTATTTATCAGTGTGTTTGCATTTTGTTTTTAGGGTCTGGACGTCAGCAAGAATATCTCGGTATGTACTGCCTTTGCAGAATAGATTTAACTTGTGCCTGCATTATCAGGGATGAAGCCTCTGTAGGGCACAGCATTGTACATGAACAAAAGAGGTTTGTTGACCTCCGAAGTTTACTATGAAAGTAACAGACACGGATGTATTATGACTTACCACATGCGGTCCCTCGTTCTGCCACCCCCACTGCAGACGGCAGCCCTCAGGAGCCGGTAACTGCTCAGGCTCTCTGCGGTATCAGCAGTGCTTGTTTTTCTGAGACAACACCAGCAAAACGAGGGACTAACTGCTGAGGCCTCCAAAACCCTGCCACAGCACACATTAATCCTAGCAGTAAACACAAAAGTATACTATTTCCATGAGTAAACAGTCTTCGCTTACAAGCAATTAACTCAATAGCCTAGAATCCGGTGCTGCAGTTCTCAGCTGAGCCCGTGACCTCATCTGAAATTTTGAACCGAAAACTTTGCAGAGCCCCAAGAAGAGTTATTGCAATAGGCACTGCCAGGACTGCTAGTGTGGCTGCCAGGTTGTGCTGTCAAAGCGGCCACAGCTCCTGTAGTAATGGCTCTGCTGGTGGCATAGCCTGCAGGAACCTTGGGACAATGCAGAACAATGCCCTGAAGGTGGTAATCGTTTGAGAACTTGACTGAAATGGAAGTAATTTCTCCCCATTATGCTAGTTCTGGGGCATGATAATTTTTGTTATGTTCCGAAGGCTTTCCATCCATCATTTTAGGAAATTTAAAACAAGATAAGAAAAAGACCCATGAAGATTTTTGATGTCTAGCTCTGCATACTTCATGAGTTCAGATTACCTAAGCCCGGAGAGAATAAACATGAGGGATGGCCTCCTGAGACTTCCTGACCTCCCGATAATCTCTATTAGCATTTCAAATGTAAGGGCCCAATAGCTGTGGCTTGCAGACGTGACAGGAAAACAAAGACTTGATCTCTTCTAATTCATGGTCCACAAAAGTCACCACCTTGAAAAGGGCTGATACCAGTGCACCTGGCCTAATAGAAAGGGTAAGACAGTCAAATTGCTTTTTTGGGTCTTGTTGTAAAGGCCCCCCTGGGCGCATGCGAGTCGGTAGGAAACCAAAACGACCTTTTCCTTTAGTACAGTAAAACAATAAGGTAAAACCGTGCCCTTAGGCAGCTATTCACTCACCGGTGAGGTGCCCTCACTCTCTGAAACCTTAAGTCAGAAAGAACAGCAGCATCCTATACAGGGAAATATTACCAAACAAAATACAAAAAAGGATGGTGTTACTCACAGTTCTTACATCCTGTGTCCTTGTGCCATATACAGGTACAGGCTGGCCACTGGGTATCACTGCACAGTGTTAAAAATTCTTTGTGGAAAATTCTTCTGTCTGAAAGAAGCTTCCCTCTTCCCACCACCCTGGAGTACCCCAAAGTATTGCATGTTGGCCTGATGCGGTCTGCCAGAAACTTGCCACTGGTCCTCCAAGTTGTGGTTTGTTTTCGCTCCCTAGGGTGAGAGCCATGCTTGGGGGAGAATGAGAGATCTTATGAGGAAGACACGGTTGAGAAACCAGAACAAGCTGGGGCTGTCCTCCACTGCTCTGAAGAGGTCCTGCCCACAGTTGTACAGGTGAGGCAACGTTATGGGAGATTTTCACTGAGTGTTGGGAGGAGGTGATAGAAGATTTACCTCTGGTTGTTGATGCCTAGGAAAGACCACTTCTTACCTTCTCTCCATTGTGTGTGCTGGTCCTGACCAGCAGTGCCATTTGCTTCCTCAGCGCCCAGATGTTTTAAGATCCCAACTGGAGGTTACCTGTGTGAGAATAATGGAAACATTATGGTCCCTAAAAGAAGGCACTTATCTACAGCAGGGCAAGGGGATGATGACAATTCGCCACAGCCATTCTATAGCCTAATTATTTATCTCTCTGCTCCTCCTAAATATTAGTCAAGGTTAATGCTCTCCTTTGTCCAGTTTCTCACCTTTCATCCAGAGGAACAGTAACCAATATTGCACCTGATGTGTGATGGGATGGGGCAGTTAGGATCAGCTGGATGGTTTCGTGTTGGAGGAGGGAAAGATGCAGTTTGCTGAGCATGTACTCATGAGTGGGACCTGCTTGTTGCTGAAGATGAATACTTGGGCCAAGCACAAGGTCTCATTTCTATTAAGAAATGTGTACTGGTGCCTTAGGCAAGTTTGTTTACCAGGTAGTTAGGGCCTGGCCTCTGAGCTATACTGTGTGGTGCATGTCTGTCATGTCTGTCTGTCTGACAGTGCTGCCAGCTACCCCTTGCACAGATATTCCCTGTGTGCTTGCCAAGTTCTTCAGCTGGTCTGGTGAATTTGGAGTGTTTGTGTATCTAATAAGGTAACAGGAAGAGCCTGGGTATCTTACTCACCAAACCAGGAGCATTACATGGAACTGTGCACTCTCTGTATGTTTTTTCAGCTGAAGGCTCAGTAACCTTGAGTGGAACAGTTCAAACGTGCTTAAGCCCTTCTCAGGTTTTAGAGGGGGTGATGATGGTGAAATGGCAGTTGTTTAAGCACTCAGGAATGTCCTATTGTTCCCCTTAAGACAGCCTGTACCTACTTACAAAATGCATAAGAGAACTGGGAATCTTGTAATTACAGCTGGAAACAACCCCTCTGTAGTTCACGGAGTGACTTTTCCAGCTGGGAAAAGCTTGGTTGGGGCCCAAGCACACGTAACAGGCGAGCTTCCTCCTATTGTTTGGGAAACTGAAAGAAACACAAAGCAGAAAGAGATCAAACAGTTCCATCTAAAATAGATGGTGAACCAGCTGGGGAAAAAAAATACAAACTCCTGTGAACCTTCCTTCTAAACCTGAATAAAACCAGGACTTTATTTGGGTTTCAGAAAATTTCTGTCTCTGTAACCTCCTGCTTGGCCCTTTCTCTGCAGCACAGAGGACAGTGCTTCCCACATGAGAATTGAAGGCTAGGTCCTCAGCTGCCTAAATTGATATGCCCCAATGAAGGGCCAGCCCAATAGCTCCTAACAGAAATTATAGCTTCCTAGAAATTAGTCTCCTAGACTGGATAACTACTGCTATCATGGAAATGCTGTACAATGAGATGCCAAATGGATAATTTTTTACCTGATTGTGAGCAGGCAGCCACAGAGATCTTGTACACTGGTTTTTCCAACCTGCTTTCTGTAGCTGATGGCCTTTTTTTTTTAGTAACTTTCTTCTTCTATATATCTACATAAATCTCTTGCCTCTACTCCTGCTCCTTTATCTGCCTCCATTTCATCTCCTTCTGCTTGCTAGCTCTTATTCCCCAGCCTTATCTGTATCTGATCTTGTTTCTTTTACCCCAAACCCAGCAATAGCAATGTACTGACACTGGCCTTTTCCCTGGTGTCTGGAAAAGCTAGTCACCTTGCTTGTGTAGCATTTTGGATATGCAGTTGCCTTCAAGCTCCTGTGAGATAAAAAGTTAGGCTTAGTGGATCAATGATAGACCAGCAAATGCTGCTGGACAGAAAGACAGACCCTTTCTACAACAGTACCAGAACGGTAAAGCAAGAAAGCCTCTTTCATCTGCAGCTCTTGGCAAAGCAAACCTTGAAGCCCTGATATTCTCAGCATTTAAAGCCACTGTCTTTGCTATAATTTATGAAACATGTTTGTCCTGGCTCCTGGTCCTGTTTGTACATGCAGGCATATAGAGCTGGCTGGCTTTTGCTTACCTGGGCTTCCTTGGGCTCCAGGTCTTGAACTGGCACAGGTTGGATCCTGGTACCCTGTATTAACATACAGTTTTGAAGGAAGGAGAGTTTGTTGCTTTTGACACCCAGTCCCACTTGAGTCATTTGGACAATTAGAGAAAGTCTCTTTGTTTTTGTAACTAGGTCAAAGCAAATCCCCTTTCATGCTCCCACTCTGTGTATGATGAATGATCTGCTCCAGGGTGGTTGTTTTGTTTTTCTTTTCTGCCTCTCTTTTTTTTTTTTTTTTTAACATCCACAAAAGAATTCTCATAGTAGGGAGAGAACTTGGTTCTTCTAGCAGGAGAGAGGGAGGCTTGCCAAGGTAAACATACTGGCAACAAGACCCATTGGTTTGTCATACATTGTTCTAAACCTGCTCAGGTTTTCATTTAATTTTCTTTTTCCTGCTATTACATTTATTCCTGCAAAGCAACATCTTTTTTTCTGCAAAGGGCCAGAACAGGCTGATGACTGACTCAATCATGGTGTTATGAACTTGGGCAGCACATGGACCTCCACTTTCCAGAACAGGATCTAATGTGGGGAGCTTTGAGCAGTCCTCTCCTCACATGCCTGTGCAGACATATCCACCTGAGTATTTGTGGGAGCTATAGCATTAATGCAGCTGCATGGGTATGAGTTAATCTCAAATAGAGTATTTTTCATCATGGTAAATATGATAATTTCAGTTTTAAGTCATCAAAAGCTTGCTGCTGTATGACATCTACTTTGTGGTTAGGGTGAAGTAAGTTAGGAAGGCCACTGCAGCTCTAATATTACAAAAATCTCATCTTCAATACTGAATAGCAAATGTTGAAAGGGGCCCTAGAACCTCAGTCCCAGGTCTGAACACTTCTCTGCACCCAGGAAATTACTACTAAGGGAGATCCCTGTACTCAGAGTTGAGAAACAGACAAAGAATTAAAGAACAACAGAAAGGATTTGACCATCCTATTGTTAAAGAACTATGAACTGAACAAACAAAAAGCCATACAACATTTAAATAAAAAAATAAAATAGTAGTTGGCAAAATAAAGTCTGCACTCCATCAGTCAGGACTTTGAGTTGAAAAATTTTCAAATCAAATATTTCAAGTAAGTAGGTATTAGCTGTTTATTTTCTGTAAATAACTTTCAAATAGTGTTTTAAAAAAAACCTAAACAGCAGCTTTCCTTTCGTAAACAGAAGCTATTTTTAAAAAGTGTTTAGAAAGTGTTCTAAAATGTTTATCTAACATAAGTCCTAGAGGCCTGAGCCAAGTAATTTCAAACCAGGATGTATTATACTTATTTCAATCATATGTAATAAATAATGAACAAAAAATAAGCTAAAATAAGCTAGAGACAGTCCACAGCAACTAGCTTAGTGCTGCTTTTCAAAAAGCTTCAGTTTCTACTTACTACTTCAGGTCAGAATTTTAAACTTCCCTGTGACACTCAACCATGAGTCTATCCCTGGGCTTCCAGCTAGGTAGAGAATGCTGGTTATTCTCAAGAAAATGATGTTTGTGTCCATCCATTACAGTGTGACTCCACACCAAGTGCTGTATTCTGTGGCTCTCTCTTTTTTTGCATGCTGGCACAAATATTCAGCCGGCATCCGTTTTGGAATTTCAGCCTGGAGAGGGGGAAGCTACTTTTGGGTATAGCTTGGATGTTGGGTACATATGCATAGCATATTAACATTAAAAACTTCAATTGTACTTTTCCATTTTTTTAAGGCCAGATATTATGTCTTCAGAGCTGAAGAAAACTGAGAGGAACTCCATGATCGTTCTGGGACAAAATACAAAGAATGAAAACTTATGGCCTTTCTGATAACCTGGGTCAAATGGAACAAGGTAAAACAAGTAAAGCAGCATGTGGGTTTTTTGTGGGTTGCATTTTGGGGGGGAGGGGAGGGGGTTTGCCTCTTTTCAGTGCAGAAATGAGATGTTCCTGTTCCTTCACCTGGACACACTACAGCATGCAAAGACAGCAACAGGTCTGATTTTTGAAGCTCAAATTATTGAGCTTATTGAGTGGATTTACACCTGCTGAGGACTGGCCCATATATCTTCACTTTAACAGTCCTCCAGTTGTTTTTTTTTGAGTTTTTGTTTGTTTGTTTTTTATTTTAACCCACAATTTAAAGGCAACTGTAGTTGTACAGGGTACATCATGCAGACTTTTTACAAAAGAAAAAAATACAGCAGCAAATTCATTTATCTGCAGTCAGTCAAAAGATTCCCAAATAAAAAGTCAACCAGATGTCTTGAAGAAGAGACAATCTGTCCACAATAAAGACTAAATGAGAACCAGCCTCAGCTTCATCTTCCAACCTCCCAACTCAGCCCATGGGTTAAATGCAGAGAAACTCTCCCTAATCTCACATTTACTGTGTGTTTCTCTTTCAGAAAGGCAAGGTGAGAACACCAAAGGACACAAAACCAAGAACCCCAGAGTTAATTTGTGCAATCTGCATTCTACAGTTGACAACAGAGGAACTCTGATTTGAGCATTTGAAGGGAAAGAGGGAAAGGGGAGGTTGAGAAGGGTCTGTGGGTAGATGCATGCTCAGCTACATACGGCTTCGCTCCTGAACCTGAAGTGTACTTAGAAAAGTCAAGCCATAGATGAAAATTTTTGTTACCATCATGGCAACATAACCAGAGACTTTCAGAATTTGGAAATTCTTCCTGCAGTCTGGGTTAGGAACAGAATTACCTGAAACATTGAAGCTTCTAAACTATCATTGCTTTCTGGGGACCTTCTCCAGCTGAAATAAATGTAAGCTTTTTGGGACACAGCATCATCTAGAGGAGTGCTGGGGACTCCCTGCCCAGTGCAGAAGTGACTGTTAGAAGGACAGCCTCCTCCCTCTGGGGGCCTGAGTTGTAGGCTCTGCTTGTCCCTTCAGAGCAGCACATGGCCAGGGCTGTGCCATTTCACTGGAATCCAACGAGAAAACAGTGTGTAAATCTGAGGTCATTCCTGAATCCACTGCTAGCTTCCTGTCCTGTGGGCCTGCTTCTTCTGCAGAGGCTTCTGAACTCTGGTGCTGCCCCTGTGCAGAAATTGGTATTGTGCATACTCATTGCAGAGACCACAGTGAGGGGCACTGCCAGAATCAGCCTTTCCGGAGACGGGAGGGTGCACCCAGGGCAATGCCTCTGCTACACAGAGCAGCCCAGCTCTTGTGCTAACAGTCCGTAATTTTTGGGGGGGCGTGGAGGGCAGAGAGAGAGGAAAGGAGTGGGACACCAGGCTTGAATTCCTGCTTTTAAGTTACACTTAAGTGCTGCTGTCTGTGCAGGTGGGGGCCTGAGGCTGTAGGTGGGGCAGTCATGCTACTGTATGGCTCAGCCAGCACACTCTCTGATGGGAAAAGGTGAGAGGGAGAGCAGAGCTACAAGGCAATCATTCAAATACATCTCTTATGAATTGTTGCTCTTTTAGGAGACACTGACAACTGTGTAACACTATGAGTGTGTTTGGTGGCTGCCTTACTGCCCTGTGTTCCCTGCTTCCAGACTCAAGGAACAGGCAGTGGGTGCTTCTGAAGGTCCCATGGTTGCAGTAATCTCTGCATACTAGCTCTTATTGGTACTAGCAAAATAATTAATGCACATGGAGTAAAGATTTAAGTAAACTAAATGTACCACTAAATAAAGCATTATTCTACCCCATAAATTAAAGTATAATTACAAGTCAAGCAATTGGTGTTCAAAAAAAAAAAAAAAAAAAAACTC
>VXBX01006664.1:668615-680123 GCA_013400415.1 Scytalopus superciliaris
GTTTAAAAAAAAAAAAAAAAAAAAAAATCTCTTCCAAACTCAAACTTGCCTGAGAACCAAGGTTTAAGAGGCTGTCAGGAATGGATCAACTTCAGCAGGCTTAGTCTTTCAGTGACAGATGCTTCTGTGTTGCTCATCCAGATCAGCTGAAGCCCTTTAAGTCCTCCAAAACAGATAAGGATCTTTTCTGGAACTCAGACCAGCTCAGCACTGCTCTCCCAGGGCAGCTGTGGTTTGCATGGATGACTGAAGGCAGTAGCTCAGGCTCGGTTCTCCAGACACTCAGAAGGGTTGCTATTGTTGTTGCTTGGCATCTCAAAAAAACCCCAAAACCCAAAAAAACCCAAACCCCAATTAAAGAGAAACAAAAGTCTGTGCTGACTCAAAGTTAGCACTCTAAAGTAGGTGCTGTGTTTAATGTTTCAGTTGCAGGTGCTGCTGCAGGACTTGGTTATTCACTGTGTATCTTGCTAGCTTCATTCAAAGCTAGAAAGACTTATGACTTGATTATTCTGTGAATAGTCTGTATATTTCCATAAACAGAGGAGGGGAAAAAATCCTGCATTAACATACACACCTCCATTATTCCTCCAGCTTTAGAGAGACTGTAAGGAATGTGAATCAGTGTAAACTGAATTTAAAGTGTTTTAAGACATAGCATCATGAACTGGTATTTCCTACCACCACCTCCATTCATGTTATAAGTTTGTTGTCTGAATTTTTTTTAAACTAAGATAAGCTAGCACTCCTTTTTTATTACAGCATTATATTAAATATATTCATTTATTTTCAGAAATAAATGTATTTATAATGTGTAACATACTGTATAGTTCTCCACTCCAGGATGCATTGTAATACAAGCATAAGAAATTTAATAAAAGTATCTCTTATGATAATTGTCTTCAGGTATTAATGAACACCTGGCTTGTAGTATAGCAACTGCCACACCTTTAGGGTTTCAGGTAAGCATAGCTCGTCAGGAAAGGAATTGTTACCTCTGAGCTTCTGAAGAATGAAAGAGCAAACTTGTTTCTTTGCCAGAAAGAAAAAACGAAGCAGGTGCTGTTCTCAGATCTAGAGGGTGAGGAGAGCCTTTGGAAAGTTCAGATATGGCAAAGCGTAGGTGTTAATTTTGAACAGCCCTGTAGTAGGTGCTGTTTCTGGGCTTTGCTTCCAAAGCCACAGAGCAGGCAGCCACAGACAGGCAGCACACACACCCCTTTCAAGAAGAACTAGTGAAGGCACTGGGGTCAAAGCATACTGGTGCTCAGCACTGGGGTTTCTTTCTGAAAATCTGGGTTCAGTAGCATCATTGTGCAACAGCCTCAGCTGACAGATGTTGGCTGACCTCAGGGCTGCTTTTCCTCAGCTCCTTCATTCCCAGCCAGCACCATCCTCCTGGACAGAGCAACTTTCCTTCTCCTGCAGGAGTCTGAACCCCTGTCTACAGCACCTCACAACACCTTCAGTTCAACTGTATAGCTAAGTGCCACAGAGTCAAGCTAAACAGAGTGCTGACACAAAGAGTCACAGGCAGGTACTCAGTGAGACCCAACTAGAGAAAGTAGAGGCCTAGAAAAAAATAAGCCATAAACACCTGCGAGGGTAGAAGGAAAACACTCTTCCGCAGAAGCAGAAGTTGCACCACAGGAGCCATGAGAGCCACTAACACCCCAGTGGAGCTGGAGAGCAGGTAAGGAAGATGGTGCCAATGCACCAGAGGAGAAAACCTCCACGTGGCCTACCCTTCACCCTATGCCAAAGGTTCACAGGAAGAACTCGCATCCCACAGCTGCTCATGCCCTGCCCTCTGGTCAAGGACCAAGCAGCAAGCCTTAAACAGAAAACTCTTCAGAATGGATAAGGGAATTAAGTTAACTTATCTGTTCACCCACATCCACTTGGAGGTGCACACACCCTACACTAAGCAGGAGGGCCATTACAGTAAGACTCAGCTCTGCACCAGAAGGGACAGTCCCACCAGGGAAATCTGTCCAGTTCCCAGAGGCCTCACACCCAGAGCTCCCTGACACTTAGGGATAGTTCAGCAACCCCATGGAGGGCAACTGGGACTCAGCTGTCCTAGTCCCTTCAGCACCACACAGGCAGCTAAGCTCTCTAAATATTTCTGCCTCCCTTACTGCAGCATAGGAAAGCTCCAGCAGCAGCCAGGGAGGTGTTTTAAGTCTTAGCCTGAACACAGTTAAGACCAGTGCCAGAATACCCCACCTGGTACACTGAAAAGATATGGTTTATATTACTCCTCTAATTGCCCAGTTAATTATCATTACAGACAGTTGCTAAAGACTTGTCATAAGACATTATGAGTTTACACTCTTCTTCCCCAGACAGAGCTCCACCTGTACCAAGGTCATTTAGTGCTAGAGGCACTCCCTAAAGGAGGAGGCTGTTTGACCTATCTTCAGCTGTAGATTTTTTTCCAGGCTGTTATCTCCTTCACTCTCCCACCATACAACTTGGAACAGTCTTTTTTTCTGATTAGATTTTAAAAGTAGGCAAGACTACGATCACCGGTTATCCTGAAAATACCAGGGAAGAGCAGTTCTGCTCGAAAAATAAAAACATGATTCCCAAAGTTTCTCAGAGTAGTAAAGGAATTAAAAAGCAGATCCCACCACCTGTTAACACTGTCCAATCACACAGTATGAGTACAATCTAATAGAAACATCTACTACTTCAAGAAAGCTACTGATCAGTTCTTTGCTTCCACATGTAAGACCTACTGTTCTTCATTAAAGGCCTCAAAGCAGTACAATTAAGACTCCTCTCCTGTCTTAACAGGTGGAGTTTCTAAACAAGCCTGTAGGGAAAAATATTTTTCCTTTCCCTCAAGGACTACCTCATTGGCTATTAGGGGATCTCAGTATGAGTGCAAGCACCAGAGCTCCCCCAGGCTGGGCAGGAAGGAAAGGCGTGGAGCCCCTTTCCTCCTCTACCGCCTGGAGTTTTGTTGTGCTCCTTGCACCCAGGACCTCAGAGATCTAAGAGATCTAAGAATGGTGCTGCCCAGCTGCTGTGACTGACAACACCACACTGAACTGCCCTGATACCTGAAACAGCAAGTTTATTTCTCATCTGAAAAAAGAAAAGCACATCGCTGGTGCTGTTATGCCAACAGTGATGCCAAATTAGTTTTAATCCAAGAGCTTTGAAGACTCTTAACTACCTGCTCTCACACAGATGTCTGAGATTAATCTTTGTTTAAAATTTGATTATTTTCCCCCAGAGTTCAAACTACTTAGGCCCTTTGGTGTCCCCCCCCCACCCCCCCGTTAGAATGATGTTTCCCTGCTCTCATTCCCCAGAAAAATTCCACCTGCCCTCTCCTGTTTCTAGGGCAAGGGAAGGTTCACATACAGCATCATTAGGAAGGCCCATTTGTGCAGTGCTGTGGCATCCTTGCTTTCCAGTCCTACGACATGAGCACAGCCCTGACTTACCTGGTGACTCAGGGGCAAGCAGGCAGCTTCCAGCTCCTCTGCACAGTCAAAACACCTGCTCTGCATCCCCATAGAAGTAGCTGCAGTATCTGCTTTTAGTTTCGCTGCACTTTTACTCAGAGTTTGAAAGAACCAAGGTCAGTAGTTTTGAAGGCCACCTTAATCACTGACAGAAATGCAGACACCACCCAACATCACTCTTGCCTTGTAACCAGCAGACAGTTAACACCAAACCCAGAGCAGAACTCCAGAAAGTAAGATGCATTCAGAGCATTTAGAAAGCTTTGACAGCCATTGGGATAAATTTTTGCCTTGCAAATAGAGTCTTACAGCTATGGTCTTTAGGGGGAAAGGGCACCACAGACCAAAAGGGTTTGACAGCCACTTTATTGCAATCTACTGATTTACTGTGTTGCTGACACCTTCCTCTGCCACAGCACAGCAGCGACAAAGACCATGCACAGAGCTGCCCCGATTGTCACAGCAGCAAACCCCAGAGTCCAGGGGGCTGCAGCATGCACAGGTGCTCCTGTGGAGGAGAGACACCCAATTAATGCTCCCACAGTGAGGCACAGGGATGCCTTAGGAGTTCAGTCTTTCTGCAGAAAAGTCTTAGACCCGCCCCACGATGCTGGGCTGCCACACTTACCAAGGCCATGCTTGGCTGTGTCCTGTCTTAACTCATCCTGGAGGAAAATGACAGGACCTTTGCTGGAGACATGGGAGACACTTTCCTGAAAGTGATGCTCAGCACTCCTTTTACCCCCTACAGAGCAATGTGAAGGTTGCAGGTGAGAAGATGTATAGCCCTGAAAGTCAGCTTCTCAACACATTTAAAGCTCTGAAATTTCCATGTGAGTTCACACAGAATTAAGAGCCTGTGAACTTTTCGGCATAAGAGCAAGGGCCTTTAGTCAGTGGAAAGTAGCAGAAACTGCCTTGTCAAGCTGTTCATGAATCAAGGGAATTAGTCTGTAGTCCATATGCCCCTTACCCCCCTCCATCTTGGAGGCTGGACCCTTGTTGCCCCTTTGGATAGTGAAGAAACAGCACAGAACACTTACTGGCTCTAGCAGAACAAGTGGTGGTGCAGGACTCCTGTACAGACCGGTGGCACACTGAAGCACTACAGTGCAGGTACACCTAGAAAGAATGGAACACAGCCTGGAGTCACTCAGGCAGTATCTGTAGACAGCTGGTATCCTGGTGTGGTGCATTGACCCCAGCCAGCAGCTAAGCACCCACACAGCCACATCCTCACTCCCCCTAAACTGCCCCAAGCAGGGCAGAGAGAGAACAGAGAGCAAAAACAAGAAAACTGTCTTTATCACTCCGGCTACAGGTTAAGTAAGCTTAGGAGAGGAGGAGAGGGAAGAACAAAGTACAAGTGATGCAAAAGCAAATCACCCAACCCTACTCCTACAGGTGGACTGGTGCCCAGTCAGAGCATCAGCTGCACTGAAAGATGAAATCCCTCAGTGTTTGTTGCCAAGCATGAAATCAGGCAGCATAGAATGTTCCTTTGGCCAGTTTGGGTCAGCTGTGCTGCCTCCCAGCTTAGAGTCAACCACATGCCTACTCATTTGGGGTTGAGAGACAGAAGAGCAAAGAGCAAGAGCCTTGGTGCTATGCAAGCACTCTTCAGCAAACAGCAAGAACATCAGTATGTTTTCAACACTGTTTTAGTCACAAATCCAAAACCAGAGCACCAGATGGACTGCTACAAGGAGAGCTAACTCCATACCAGCCAGACCCAGCTCACGTGGTCACAGAAAGGAGAAAGCAGGAAGGTCGGTTTGGCTTGTTTCACACCCAGGCTGTAGCCTTGGAGCCCTCTGCTGTCTGCTGCAAGGCAGCTTTGATACCCTTTACCATATACCTTCAAACTTGGTATTACAGCACTTCTCCCTTGCACCTGGGGATGAGAGATGCAGCTGCCTGAGCACTGTGACTAATGTTAGATACAGCTGTGACATATTTTGAGTATTTATTGGTTCCAGGAGCCCTGAGCAAACAGTACAAGGCATGGCGAACTTCACAGACTTAACTGTTCTGAAGTTCATGAGATTCAGAGCCCAGATGCTTCACAGGTATTCAAATTTATTTCAAAGTCCTTCTGGCTAAGAAATTTGGTTTAGAGACTATTGATTAGCATAGCTAGAGCACACAACCTAAGCTAATTCACCAGAACAGCCTAGACGCTTAAGTAAACTTTCTAGTAGGTTCATTTTCTGTCATACCCCTCCAGTGATGTATCTTACCTGTACCATGTTCATTTCAGGGAATCAAGTTTTTTGCATCAACCTCTCTCCTTCTGTTTCAGGAGGGGATTTTGCCCCCACACCTCCACAATGAGGCCAAGCATCTTGTACTTATGAAGTGGTTCTCATTGCTCACACATTTTACTTGTCCTCAGTAGGAAACTAAGCAGCCACGGCCAGACCCTTACCAGTCCAGAGAGCTTCTCTCTGGAAGTGGAGTCCACAAAAGTGAATGTGTAGAGGGTGAAACGCTGGTAGTGAGAGGGGAACAGTAGTCCTGAGGCAAAACTCAGAGGCACCAGTTGTGTCTGATAATTGTCCCCTGCATAAGGGCACCTGAAGAAGAGAGGTGAGCAGTGAAAAAAACCAGCACATTATCCCCCTTGTAAACACATGTAAAGTTGTTTACAAGTAACTTACCCATCCACCAAAATAGGCCACTGCAGCTCTTGCTGGGGATTGATAGTTGGTGTGGCCCAGCAATGGTGCAGAACTAAAATCAGGTCTGGGTCTGTTCTCTGAAGGACCTTGACTTCTGCATAAACAGGTTCTCTCAGAGTCTTCACAACAGGATAGTCACTGTCAGTATAGTAGGAAGTATAGCTTCCATCTGGGATGGAAGAAACCCAAGAGCCATTTTGGAGCAGGAAAAAACATAAAGAAGCATCCTGAGAGCATCCTTTATCAATAAGTTCCCAGCATGGCAGGGAACTAGTGCTGGATTAACCAATCAATAGTCCCTTATTACTCAGAGACCAGAGCTCTGCATCCAGAGGCTCAAATAAGACCTGCAAACCTCTCCTACCTGAGGCAACACGCAGCTCCAAGGACAGATGACCTGGCTGGGACACAGCAGGGAGCGGTGGCAGTGTGAAGACCTGAACACTCAAGGGAACGGAGCTCCCACTGATGGAATAACTACATCGGACATGTAGCCTGGTAGGACAGAAAAGCTCCAAATCAGAAAGATAAGAGAAGTTTTGCTGATTTCTCCTTTCCCCAATATGGAAACAATCTGCTTTAATTAGTTATATTCCTAATCTTTCTTCCAACACTTGCTTTTAAGAAATACTTAAAATTCTCTTTAGATTTGAGAATCTGCACAGACTTACTGCTCAGCATGAGCTTTATTCCCACTAACTTGAGACATACCAGTGCTTAGCCTACTCCAGTGCCCTGTTGTAAATTCAGAGCTTGTGACAAGCAGAAATGTCTCCAGTGACATTGAACACAGTTGCACCCAGCAACATCAGCCCCAGGGTAATACCTGAAAGTGCTATCCCTAGTGACAGAGCCAAGGCTTGCAGTCTTCACATTCCTGGATGCCACCAACTCATTCTCATATATGGCCTGGTCTCCAGTCACCTGCAATGACAGACAGGCACCATCACTGTAGTAAAGTCAGGCTGGGTCACTGTGAGGCTGGAGAACAGCATTTGACCTCTGGAAATCTATAGAGTGTCCATTAAGTAGCCACAGCCATATCAGGCTGTTCCAGGTCTGCAAGCTTCTGCTGTTCCAGCCTAGTGACAGCTGCAGCTCTTACCTGAAAAGTGGTGCCACAGGCAGAGAGTGGGAACTGGTACACAACAAAGGCACTGTTTTTCACAATAGGGACACAGCCAGTACTGTGCCCACTGGCCAGTTGTACAGAATCCAGGACAATGGGTGGCAGGGTCACATCCCGAGAAACAGCAATGGAAAACTGGCCATCTGCTGTGCAATGAGCTGTCACTGGAGGAAGAGACATAATCAGTCTTAAGCTCAGAGAAGAGAAGGATGGGAAGGAGACTCACAGCAAAGATGAGGCCAGCAAGTTTTGCAAGTTCTGTTGCCTTTAACCCCCAAAACAGTTGATTAGCATGGCAAGGCAAGTGCAACCAGCTCTAACAACAACATAGATTCTGGCCACAAACCCAGGTCTGTTGCAATATGCTTGAAAAGGCTGGAACATAGTATTCTTGACGGTGAAAAACATAGCCCTGAGCCACCTGCAGAACTGATAACACACCAGCCCTGCTCTGACAGCAAAGTGAGGAATCCCATATTGAAGCAACTCACTAGGAGAGGAGGACAGCTGCTCAGGCTTACCTGTGTTACCAAAGTAGCAAGGCTTTACCCTGTCCCTAGGGTCATAGCAGCAGCCTCGCACTTTGCAGTCTCCCTGGCTGACAGGCAAGGAGGCACAAGGCAGCCGGTCCTGGCTGGGAACAGCCGAGCAGATACTGCTGCTTGGAGCATCCAGAGCTGGAAGAAAACAGCAGCAGTTTGCAGAGCAGAAGGACAAAGACATAAAGGATGCTGGTGGAAGGTGTCCTGGTAACTCAACATACAAAAGGGAAATTAGTCAGATGAGGGTTAAACAAGTGGCCTGGAGGTGGCATGGAAGCCTGCTCAGAAGGGGCATGCATTTCCCTGGAACAGAACCTCCCCCAGAAGCCACACAGAGGAGACTGAATTTGCATGGGATCTGTCAAGATAAAGTGTTCTGAATCAACTCTTGGTAGTTGGAAAAATCATTGTACCTAGTCTCTGAGTCAATCCCTGAACTTGCAGGGACCTAAGCAGTCCAAATGCAGCTAGGAGACACAATGAACATAGTCACCTGCTGATCCTGCAAAAATGCACAAGCTCCCAGCAAGTTGGTGGCTCTTATGTCCAAACCTTTTTGTAGAGAGTTTTCCACACGGCAGTAAGTCCCATTTCATAGCCCCCAGACTGACTACAAACAGCCAACTGAAAGGAATGGCACTCATCACCACGAGATACAATCAGCTGTCAGAATCTTACCAGGAAGGTCCACAGGGCACCTGAGCAGCGACTCTTCATGAAGAACCTTTTGCCCAGCAGCATCTGTTCCTTCAAGCCCAACCAGTAAAAGATAATTGCCATCCTAGGGGAAAGCCACACCAGTCAGGGCAGCCAGAGCAGCAGCAGTCACAGTCCCAGCAGAATCCCTAAGGTCACTCACCCATTCAAAGACGTAACAGCCAGAATAAGAGACCAATACTTTCCTGGAGCTATCTGGAGTCCCAGATACCAAGAGGCCACAGTCAGAGTCATTCTGCAGAGCATGCGCCTTCCCCTCAGTATCTAGGGAAAGAGAAGCCAGCAGCAGTGTAATCACACATTATCGATGAGGCCTACTATAATCCCACCTTTCTCTAGGAAACAGGGACCTAGCCAGTATCATGGTCTGAAACAGCAAGAGTGTGTGAGAGAATCCAGCAGCCAAGACCATCTAGATCCAGGCACAGTACTTCACCAAAACCCTTGACTGCTGGGTTATATAAACAGCCCCGCTGATTACACAAGACACATTGAAAGCTGTTCAGCAACACTTCACATCAAGACCTGTTCTTTCCTCCTCATTTCAGGCATACCTCTGCACTGTGCAAAGATACAGCTAAAACCACTTTTTAACACCACCCTCACTTACCCCAAGTAGTCAGCACAAAGGTAGCATTCCCTTCCCAACCCAGAGGTAAGGTGAGCTGTAAGCTTTCTTGGCCACAAGTCAGCAGGGTGGGATCAGAAAAAACACTACTGTAAGCCCCCACAATCAAAACCAGGGGACCAAGAAATACCCAAAAGA
The DNA here is from genome assembly GCA_013400415.1 of Scytalopus superciliaris. Taxonomy (NCBI): domain Eukaryota; kingdom Metazoa; phylum Chordata; class Aves; order Passeriformes; family Rhinocryptidae; genus Scytalopus; species Scytalopus superciliaris. Next base: position 677,933 of record VXBX01006664.1, read on the forward strand.
GCAAAGCAGCTAATGCAGCCCCAGACTGCTCTACAACACCCATCTTGCTCTCTTGCTAAGGACCACAAAGCAACTGTCTTTAGCCTAGCCCTTTTAAACTGTGGAGCCAGCTGGGATCAGAAATCCCTGAAGTGTCCAGGTGGGCCCAACCCAGTAGTTAAGCACCTTCCATTGCCCTCACCTGAACCCAGCAGAGTCTGCTTGCATCCTTTGAAGGAAACCACAGGGCAAGAACTGAGCTTACGTCAAGAGATGGTTCTGTATTTATACTGTAAAGCTGCAGAAGGGTCTTCAAATCCTTTTCATCACTCTGAGTTTTTCCCACAGCCGAAACATGCAGGACATGTGGCTGCTTTCCCCCATGTGCTCGGATGCTGCTCTAATTGCTCATTACATGGTGTGAGTGCAAGAAACTGGGTGACAATGCTTTTACTCTTTTAAAGCTGACACTGCTTCTAATGCCAGACACAGGGTTCTCACAGGAAAGCACAGAAATAGCCCTTCACATGAAATTTGTGTGAAACTATGGAGCTCAGGAGGCTTTGCACATCTGAAAGGTGGTGATTCCATGTAAACACTCTTGGCTATGAACTCACAGCCCTGTTTGCAGTGTGGTTGTGTAGGGATAGCTGCAGGACTAGTCTAGGCCTGGCTGCCAGGTGACAGGCCTGTGTGCTCTGTTGGACCCCCCCTGCCAAAAACTTACAGGTGGGCCCCTAAGATAGGTTTGAATCACAGGTAAGGGGAGCCTCTGTGATCCCAGCGAAAACTCTGCCTTGCCAGCACCCATTGCCTGCCTATAACTGCAACATGTCTCATGCAGAGCCTTCTCCCTAGCCACACATCAGGCAGCCACACTGAGTGAATGCCTCCTTGTCCATCTTTCTGTGCAGATGTTTCTGCATTTATGCAATGGAGGTGTGAATGTCTTTACACTGTTGCAGAGCTGATGCACACATTTTTGTTTGTGCACGCCTTTTTGTGCTGTACTTTTTGCAGTCGGAGTGCTGGCATAGCTTGAGCCATTCATGTTCTTTTGTAATCTGCTCATTTCTTTGGGAGTAGATCAACATAGGCATCCCAGCATGGGGTCTAGATGTGTGGGATCGCTAATCTTGACCCTAACAATGCACTTCCATTGGTACCCATGCTTCTGCCCTCATCAGACCCTCCAGCTTCTGGATGTCTGCACAGCACTGTGCAGCAGTCAGCACACTCATCCCTCCAGCCAGCCTTTGCCACAGGCGTGGTAGATAGTAATTGAGTCTGAGGGAGGCATTTTCTCTCCTCTTCCACCTCAGCCCACAGCCCATCTTTGCTCCACAGCTTTACAAGATGCCATGATCCCACCTGGGCATCTGGATGAAGAATGTAACTGTGCCTACCCTGCACGCTGCTAATTTCATGCACCAATCAGGATGGCTGTTCCCCAAAGTACAAGACCTTTCCAGCTGCACAGCAGGAAATGAAGCAAATGTATCTCAGTGGGCTGCTTGCATGGCTGTGGTTTGAGAAGCACTCATGAACCAAGTGTGGCCACCACAGTGCCTGCCTGAGCACTGGGCAGCCACAGTGGAGAGGCAAACTCAGGGAAAACATTTGGACTTTGGCAGGGAGGGAGGCTTCATCTCTGTAGAAGCTGACCGTTGTGCTTGCCTAAATCTCACTGCCACGGTGTGACTGCTGAATGCTTCATTTGACTGCAATACCTGCTGATAATTGGGTAAAACGCAGCAAAGTACTCTGGACCTATAGGGAGGTAGTCTTTGTTACACTTTAACCCATCAATACTTTCTTTATGCTAACAGGAAAAATGTCTACATGGACTTGAAGAATAATTCTGCATGAAAAAACTCTGGGAGTGCTGTAGATACACCAAGCACTGCCTGTGCTGAGAACAGTTTCAGGTAACTGCCCTTTCCTAACTCCTACACACATGCTGGACAGCTGTGTTGGATGATGTCGTGATGAGAGGCACTTCAAATGAGCCTGAACTTCACGGAAATGAAATGCTTTGTTTGAAAGAAGTTGTAGAAAGTGGGAAGCAGCCTGGTTGGAATAAAACAGGCAGGTCTCTTCTTCACAAATCTTTTCCTCACTGGTTTGATAGTTCTCATGCATTACAATGACCCAGCTGTAATCACCAATATAGATAGCACCCAAGACCACCACAAACAGGACATGCAGAGGA
>VXBX01006665.1:0-14977 GCA_013400415.1 Scytalopus superciliaris
CCACAAGGGGGTGTCCGTGGTCCAGACATGTAGTGTCCTAGCATATAGTCTTCCACAGAACCTAGCATACTGAAGTGCATTTCATCCTGCGATTCCAGTATGCAAACACTGGGATGCAAACACACATTTTCCCCCTCCCTTTGGCCTAATAGGCAAATGATACATGGAAAACTGTGCACCTATATTCTCATATTTTTAGTGATCTATTCATAAACAGCACTCTATTGCATTTTGTTTGTGCTCCTGCATGCCATTGGAAATTAACAGTGACGTTCCTTCTACCAATTTATTACATTTAAGATTAGGCCTGTAAATATTTCGCCCATCTTTCTGCCTGTTTTCATAAGGTATAAATCCTGTACTTTTTCTTCTTTCCACGTTCTGGTTTGAGGCATGATACATCACTTTCCTAGTCATTCACTTTCAATTTATGCTTTATTTCCCCACACTAAGCCAATATGATGCACTGAAGTGTCATGTTGGGGTGCATTATCATATACATGTAACCAAATGTGACATAACACAATGCCAAAGGGCAGCTAGAATTACTTCCATTTTCAGACCAGGAAAATGTTGTCACTGTGAATATCCATTCATGGAGGATGCTTCTGACCTGCAAAAATTCTCACTCTAATGTTGATGCTGTCTTACATAAGGATGAAAAAGTTAGAGAAAAATGGTCACCTAGTTATAATCTTCAGATTATTATTTACTTCCTTATCATTCCATATAATACTACTCTTTCTACACTTTGTATTGATCAAAATCTTCTACTTTAGAAATAAGTGAACCAAAACAATACGGCTGCTGTTTTACAAATTTCTAAATACAGTTATCATTAAGATCAAAGAAAGAGTAACCAATTGAGAAGTCTGGACCCAGAAGACTTGTGCTGTGACCCACTGAAAACATCCTATGGAATTTTCAGGAAGTTACATGGAATGGAATTCATTTTACATAAACAATGTGTCTGGCTCAATGCTTTCTACTGTCAGAGGAAAAAAGACACTTAAACTTGTGGTGCTTATCACACTTAGAACCTCCGGAAGTATCTTCTTTCTCTCTGCTTAGCATACAGAAAACCTGGATGACCTGTTGAGAATATGTGAATCCGACTCAGTTGTTCCAATTCAACTGCCTTAACATAAAGAATACTATGATTGTAATAGTTAGCCTTGACTTCAAAGGGGTGTTATCAGAGTATAATAATGGAATTTTAAATTTCAGAGGTAATGAGATATAAAATAAGCAAGTTAGCATGAAAAAAAATCAAAAAACCCAAATCAAATCATAACTAACAAACAAGCAAAAAAATCAACCAAACAAAAATGCCCCACAACCTAAAAATGGAGAGCTGAAATATTTTCTACATAAATAAGAAATTGTAAGAAAACATCCTAGTCAGAAGTAGTTGTATGAATGCATGTAAGTGCTTTTTCATTCTGCTCATCAATATGACTGTCAGGGGAATAATTACAGTAATTAAAACATGTTTCTATTTGTTTTTTGAAATTTAATAGGGGCATTTTTAGCTGTGCACCCAGGGAGTACTCTGATGGATACTTGGCCAAATAAGACCAGAAGACAGATGTCAATGACATTCATCCGGCAGAGAACTGAGAAAGAACACTGGTCATTGAGCACGCTCAAAGCAAAATCTTTCTTCCTACCACCAAAATTCCTATGAGATTTTTGCATGGTATGCCAGTACCAAAGAGCATCTTCACTAATGAACGTCAGCATGTGCATTTGAACCCATCCTCCAAGTGTTAGATGGCACATTAGCAGGGACTGCCAATGTGGTGAGCATTCATGATTCCACTATAGTTCCTAAGGATAAAACAATGCAGAGACTGGGCTGAAGGCATTCCTACAATTCCTGGTTTTTGCAGAACCACACAGACCAGGCAGCATGAATGTGTCTTTGCAAAACAGACCTTGAAAACACATAGTGCTGTGTTATCTGTGTGCTACCTACATTTAGATAAATGATAAAAGAGATATTTTTACAGTGTATTTTTCAGTGCTTACTTATGTGCTAAGTTTACTAAAAAAACATCTTCTCTGAATCACAAGCAGAGGAATAAAAGCACACATAGTAGATGCCATAAATCCCCCAAAGCCAGAATTATTTCATGTCTGTCTAATGAAAACCCTTACATAAAATAATCTCTTTCCCAGCTTGTCAGCACATTTATTTGTGTAATGGAATCATTGGAGTCAAGAGTAATTTACTGTCTGAGACATGCTTAAATGCATAATGCAATATCTTTTGTGCATTTGCAGGAATATATCTATATATGCTAAAAGGAAAACATATTAGGATAATTTGATAATGTTATCTTCTACCTTTTCAAGACAAATCTTTATTAAAAATCATCCTGAAAGGAGGTTCTCTTTTCCTCTAACACTAGAAGTGAAAGTCACACATACTCCTGTCTGGGACTATAGCAAATTGCTCCAAAAGTTCTACTCTGAAAGCTCAAGGCAAACAAATCCTAACAGAAACGCTTGGCATTATTCAAAGAGACACTTAGAGCATTCTTACTCACAACATTAAAGCATCTGTCAGGAAAGGTGCTGTCATTTGCCACCTGATCTAATTATTTCTGACAACAGATGTGAGTTTACTGCAAAAACTCAACATCTTTAATACACTGATCCAATTTCATTAACAAAGGATGAATCCTAATAAGATTATAAAACATAGTGTAGTTTGTATTCATCCTAGAATGTGTTATTACATTTAATAGGCAAAAGGGCAGATTAATTTGAGGTAAAAGTTACCTTGTTGCTCATCAATGTATTTAAAGTTTAATTATCATGAATGCATGACACCAACTGTTTATTAACAATCCATAACTGTATAGCAGCTATGGTGATTAGTAAAATAAAAAAAAATCCATTCATTGTAAGGACTATCCCAGTCAATTTGCTTTTCCTTTTCTGCAGATTAATTTAAGTTTGGATTTAGAATATAGGTTGAAAAGAGCTTTACTAGAGGCTTTATAGAATTTTTCCTCAGGACATAGAATCTCAGACAGAAAAAAAATGGGATTTTCTTCTAAACTATTCCAGACAGTAATAACAGGATTGGTTGAAGAAAAAGAACATATACCCAGAAATGCAAAAATGTTTATTCTTTACCTATCCATATCATGCTTAGCTCTATTTTATTATATCAATCTTTCACTTCTCCAAACACTAACAGGCTCTACAACCCCTTCAGCTAAAAAAAAGAAAAAAAAAAAAAAGAAATCCCTTCATAAATCTTTGAAGTTACTACACAGAGAAAATGCTTTTGCAGTAGACATATTTGATAGACAGTCAATGTAAAGTATTTATTGACATCACCACTGGGTGATAAAATCCACTATAAGCTTCTGGTTCAAGGCAAAATTCTATGAAAAATCTCACATTGCACGGATCTTTTATGAAATTATTAATTTTTGTTGTTGTTGTTCCAAGGTTTGACCATAGTTTACATTCTTAAGAATGAAATGCTTTTTAAGAAAAGAAGCATTTCACTCAGTCATTAAAGTGTTCCTACAGGCTATAAAGTGATTAACTCTGTTTTTAAAATGGTTTTATGATATATGCTTCTGTATTTCTACACCTGTAAACTTATCATGTACATTATACACAATCAACACATCATTATAAACTGCCTTAATTAGCAAACTGTAATAAATACTGTAAATTAACTGAAAATAGGTCTTGTGTCAACTTTTGTGATATCAACTTTTTGTATCGAACAGTTGTGCCACAGAACTGACCTGTACTTGGTTAATAGCATTAAATTAATGTACCTACCAAAATTCTGTCTACAAAAATTAACTGTCTTTGAGAAAGTAATAGTGTTTTTGTGAGAACAATTTTGTATATAAGACACAGATTGGGCCAAAACATAAACAAAACAGGTACTGTGTGATTTTTCAAACTGCATTAAAGAAACTACATCCAGAAAGTGCTGAGTACCAAACTGTGAGAACCTGGCAGACGAACCTAGAATGTCTGAAAGTTTTCTAATGGTACTAAATATAATATTCCTCCTTAACATTTTAAGAAAGGGTTATGAATTTGGACCAAGGGTTGGACTTGATGATCTCCAAGGTCTTTTCCAACCCGATCGATTCTATGATTCTATGATTTTGTCTCCTTTGCTTCATATTTCTGTTCCTTAAAACTTTAAAAATAAAGAATGACTATTTGAAAGTGGGAATGTGCAAGAACAAATCCACAATGAGATCAATGCTTTTGAGCATACATATGGTTGTAAAGGCATTTTATTTGTGCTGCATAAGTTTCAGCCATAACTTATAACCAAGCAAATATTTCTGCTGAGCCATGAATGCGTAACTTCAAATCTGATCCTTATCCTTCTTTAGTAGAAGTGCTAGTCAGTAAATTGAAATAACACATGTGACAACAAATATAAAGAATGATGACAGCTGTAGAAGCCTTTTCTGCATCAGAATTGTCTCTGGCAGAGTTACTGTCAAATATAAAATATTTTATCACTGTTTTGGTGAAATTACTTTAGAGAAGTATTTATTTTATTCTGTGTTAATATTTATGATTAATATAGTGATATTTTTTTCACTGAGAAATATGAGTTAAAAATGCTAATTTAAATCCCTTGGATTTTGTGACATTATAGAACATGACTAATACGTGACTAATAGATTTTCTAAATTCAGCCGTTAAGGATATGATACAAAACAATACAGTATAAGAATAGGCAAGTATTTTTGAGGATGCTAGCTGCTATTAACCTCCCCTACTTCAGCTGTATTCTTACCTTTGTCCTCTTGTGCTTAGTCTTCTGTTTACAGCAATACTGTGCCACTTAACTTTCTCTTCTTTTCTATAGGTAGAAATCAACATCTTGTGATGAGAAAAGTAGCTGTAAAAGAAAATGAAACTCATTCTCTCACTGATAAGTTCAAAGCAATGAATTGGGGATGAATGAATCCTTTTCCTATATTCATTCAGCTTATTACTTTTAAGAACCAAAGTTAAAGTACAATTATTTTCCATTTCCTAAATTAGTGGGTATCTAAAAGATATGTACTATCTTTGAGAGCTAATCTAATTGCTACGGATTGAAAGAGCTGCTGTTTCTGGGTGTGAAGTCAGGTTTTCTGGTCAGCCTGGGAAAGTGTTTCAGTTCTTTAAAAGACCACTCTAGTATTAGATACAGATAATACATGACAGGAAGGGAATGTTTAGCAGAGTTTACTTGCACTGAACTTAGAAGCTGAAGGAGTTTTTGAAGTTTTCTAAATATACTTGTCTTTGTTTTCCTTTCTCAGTTTCTTACTGAACTGCTGAAATACTGAAGTAATCCAGTAGTAGTGGAGTACTTACCGAAGTACCAAGGTAATAGCATTTTCTTAAAAGGGAAGTGTTCAACCAGTTCCTTTTGTGTTAGATATAGACCTTTCACTGTCACTGTTTGGTCTTCACTGACAGGTGCAGAAGCTCACGTCTCATCCAAATTGCATGCAGATATCATTTGAAAACTTAATTTTTTTTGTCTGAGAGAGTCTCAGTTGACTCTCCATACAGTTAAAAATCATCCAGAATGAGGTATACAAAAAAACCTGTGTGCACAGTGAAGCTTAGACTTATTTTTTCCTCAAAGGATGACTAATGCTGAGTCACAAATGATTAAAAGCAGACAAGAAAAAGAGCTGTCTTGTAACACACCTTGATTGTTAAAAACAGTATCCTGGCTATCTGGATAGTAAGATCTCTCTTCCACATAGTCACAGAGGCATTTATAAAATAATTTGCCTGGCAATTACTTGTTGTTCCCGATCACATTATATTAATATGAAAATGGAATCAGATTAAAAGTCATCTTGTAGTTTATGCATCTTATGTAGTTATGTAGTTTTATTGTTCTAAACTGTCTATAACGCTCTTTTTTTTTTTTTTCAGGATAAAATAGCTGACATAATAAACTTGCCAATCAGTCATAGGAATTTTTTTTTTTTTTTCAGTATAACAAATTCATTGTTCGTCATGGATCTCATCTGAGAGAAGCACAGATATACTTTGTGTATTTAATGTGTCTATATCTTTGGGAGACTTGTAGTAGCTTGGAAAGTTGTGAAAGTTGTAAGTTGTGTATACATCCACTCTACTGTACTGCTGTGCATATGCAGCAGTAAATTCTCCTTGTAATATTTCATGAAAATGTTTTGCTAGACACTAGCACATCAAATACCCAAAGAATAACAGCTCAAATACACTTGATGCTAACAAGATTTTTGTTTTCTTGAAGGTGCTCCTGACCTTCCTCATTCTAAAGTTTTCTGCTATTGAGTATGTTGTACAACATAAGCCTGTTTTGCTCAACTCTTGTATCTGTTGATACTGACATTTCAGAGATGTCTTGAAATGACAATTTTTTACTAAAAATTAACTGGGCTTTTAAGTTTGCCTTCCGTGATCAGTCCTCTTCATTTGATTTAGGTAGCTATTTGCTTCTGTCTGTTCTGACATACAGTTGTAATTGGTGTAAAACTTGATTTACTGAAGCTTGATTGGCTTCCTTTACATTTTGAATTCTTATTACTTATGAATATTAGTGTTTATTATTCCTGATATTAATCATAATATTTCAATACATTGGCCAGTCAGATCAGGCTACAGAAACTATGAATATCATACACCAAAAAATGGCAAAGTGCTTCAGTGAGCAGCTTAGGACTGAGTCAAATGTGAAAAAAAAAAAAAATCATTCTAATCATCTCTGCAAATAGTTTGAGCTATTAAATACACCTCATGTAAATGAATATTTATATGGAAAAGGAAAAACAATGCAGAGAACTGAACTTCTGATGTAGGGAAAGTGTGACAACTAGGACAGCAAATTCCTCAGCTTAATTAAGCTCAGTTTTCAGAAATGTTTCTTAACATTTGTCTTCAATTTTACCTCTTCTGAATGGCTCCAGCTTCATTTAGCTACATCACAGTTTACTAAACTGAATAATTTATCTTCTTGTAACCATTTATTGCACCCAAGGATAGGATGGTACTTGCAAAGAGCAACTTGATTCCACAGTTAGTTCCTCTGCCTAGTTCCAGTGAAAATTCAGGTAGTGATTGTCCACTTGTAACTCTCACATCAGCCCTTTGGTCAACAGAGACATGGGTTGTAGACAGGGAACATTTTACCTTCTCAGTTCTCTTGTGTTGGTGTGGTCTCCAAAGTTTATAAGTGTTCTGTATTGTACAACTAAGTGGTATAGGGTAAGATGATTAGTTAAGCTGATAGGAACATTCCACACAAAGGGAAAGACCAGTGTTTGGAGAACAACAAAGTCTACTCGGATTCTAGATTGTTGTGTTCTTCTCTACTTGCTGTATCTTTTCATATTTCTTCCCCTAACTTTTGTGTTAAGGGTCAAGTTTTATTTTCTTTCTGCACTCATAAAATACTTAATCTGGATGTATAAATAGAACAAAAAACATTCTAAAAAAAAAAAAAAGATATTAATCTAATGAAATGTTAATGCTTATGAAGGCTAAAATTTGGTCATGCATGTAGAAGAAATGATTTAACAGGACATCAGTAGGAAAAATGTGAGATATAGGAGGCTGTTCTACTAAACACTGCCCTTGAATAAAATCATATTTACATCTCATAAATAACTTCAATAAAGTTGGGTTGTAATAAATAGGAAGAACCCTTGCCAATGAAATATTTGTTTTTAACCTTCAGATATGTTTCTTTTTTAGTCAACATTAACTAAACAGAGCTGCAGGGAAATAATATCTTTATGCAGTGTATCTATATTAAAAAGTACAGTGCCACCAATTATTGAAACCAAATTGTTCATGTTGTTTCAGCGCATAAATGTGAAGCTAGTTATTTTCTAACAAGAAAATTATATGGCTATGTTTAACTTTTGTGTTTCCTGCTAATAAAAAATGTGCATAACAGCTGCAGCATTGTCTTAAAAAAGTAAACACTAGCACATTTGCCATCTGGTTTAGTGACTTTATATGATAGTTAAGAGCTGTCATTCTCTGATAACTCCAGATTTACCATTTGAAGTTGATGTTACAACTCTGATTAGCTTAACACTTGTTATCTATGCTGTAGAATAGGCTGGCCAACTTGTCAAAGAAATTCAGTACTCCAACAGTTATTAAGAAAGACCTAAAATTAGAGTGTGTTTCTGGACTTGTCAATACACTTGGTGTTTCCTTTTCCAGTCACTCATTGCTGTTGTCCACTTAGATATTATGTTATGTGCCACTGAGAAAAATAAGTGATAAGAAAAACACTACTAGAAGTACTATCCAAATAAATTAACCATTGGGCTTACCAGGCCCTCAAACTAATTTCACTTCAACGTGAGAATGGCTTGTCATCACATTAGTCCAACTGGAGTGCATTGAGACTGGGAAAGAGACTTGCATGCCTGGGAATCATCAAACTGGCAACCTGATGCGACACTGAAAAGATGTCCAAATGGCCATACTTTACAAAATTAAACCAAGGATTTCTGAAGTTAATGTAAATATATATACGCCTGAAATATAGTTTGCTGTTTGTATTGAAGATATGAGTTCAACACTATGAATGTCAGAGTCCCTACCTTTCCATTCTCTATACATCCTTCATTTCTACTACTTTGCTCATGACATGCCCTTTGCTTTTATTTTAAACTGTGACCCCATTTTCCAGTACATACATTTTTAGAGCAGTTTAATACCCAGAATGAGTATTTGTAGTATAAGTTATTTGATGCATAATCCTCATCAGAAAATTATTTTCTTTGTGCATTTCTCACTAGCTTTAGTGACAGAAACACCAAAATATTAATGAAATACAGCACGTTATGAAACAGCGTTTTACACTGAGCTGTAAATTTCTGAGAGACATGGTCATGAACAACTGCTTTAAGTGACCCTGCTTGAGGAGGGTGTCTGGAGCAGAGGACATCCAAAGATCTCTTCCAACCCCAACCACTCAGTGATTCCATGAGGCATTATAATGTGTAGTCTAAGTCAAAAACTTTATGTTCATCTGACTGAATTTCACAACAAGTACATAAAAAACAAAATGTTTATATAGCAACATAATTACAAGAAAAACATGAAATTATTATATGCCATAAATCATACAGTTTTTGCTTCTACAAGACATGTGCATTTTCACTCATAACCGGTTACTTTATTAAGCAAGACTTTTCTACACACTAAAAGGACCACGATATTGCAACACTATTTTAAAGTTGATATTGTATCCATATAACTATATTATCCACAATTATCCATTTACTTTGAGTTTTTCATATATTGGGTATTTGTGAAATGGCCTACCTGGCTAACTAGCCGGCGGCTGTGGCCGAGTGGGTAAAGCCGCCGCCCCTGGATCCGTGCTCCTTCTCGGAAGGAAGCCGGTTCGAGTCCTGCGGGTCTCGCTCTGCCAACTTCGTCCGGGCTTGCCCCGGCCAAGGCTTAGAGTGTCCCAGGGCTAAAGGGGGTGGGGCCAGTTCCGCGCACGCTGAGCTCCACGTAATAAATCCATTCGCGCAGGCATAAAAAGCATCGTCGTTCGCGACGGCTAGCCACACACACACCTGGCTAACTGCCAACAATTTTGACTATTAATTTTTCCTGCATCTTTTAACTTCCTTCTAAAACATGTTGTTTTGGTTTTTTTAATGAAATAATCCATTTTGGTATCTCATTCAAAATGGTCGTGTTGTTATTTCTGTTCCAATTACTTCTTTCTGGTGGAGTACTTCATACAATGTCATTTAGCATTTCAAATATATAGGTATGATCATTATCTGTCTTGGCGATGGATGTGTTCTGTACCTGAGGGACAATTGTGTGTACTTTGCTGATGTATTGATGCAGATTATAATTTGCTGGGAACATTCTATGCAGTAGAACTTACTGGAAGAAAATGTCAATAATTATTTTTATGATAATATTTTAGAAAAATAATTAAAACCCATTTTTCTTTGAAATTTGTGTTACATATGCATTTTTCCAATATAATTAGTTAAAAGGTCCGCTACAATTTTCCAGTAGAAGTCTGCACCTTTTGGTCATCTTAAAGTTTATTTAATAGAACTTAGCAAGAGAAGCTCTGTGAAGATATGGCAGAAATACATTGATCAAAGGAAAGCTGAGGTTTATTGCAGAAAGGTGAAAACTCAAATAGTTAGCTGTGATGCTAAAATAGTGTTACAGCTCCTTAGTTAAGAACGATGGGAAAGGCAACCAACACATCTGTCGCTTGTATGCCAAAGAAAAATCACTAAGCTCTGACATACAGTACAGACACTTGAGCTTCCATTTCAAAATGGAGTTGAAATAATACGGTGGCTAAGGCTAAGGGAAACATTTAAGGCATACCCTTTTACATAGCATTTCCATCTAGATTGTCTGTTCAACATATGTTTTTAAGTGACTTTTATGCTAAACTCTTCCTGCTTGCTGAACAGAAAGATTAGAGACCTAACTTTCTGCTCTGCATTCTATATCAGGTCCAAAGTAATTTAAATATTCTACTGAAGCACACATAATATTTACCATAATAAAATTAATTTTTTTATTATCATAGATATTTTCTTAAAAAATAAATATTCTCTCAGCTACTATTTAAGGGATTCAATCATTGCATCTCATAAATATACACACACATTTCCTTAAGGGCCATATAGTGATCTACATGTTTGTATCAGGAAAGAGTTATTTTCATGAACAGCCTCCATGCAATCAAGTGCTTCCAGCCCAGCTCTGAAAGAGGAGTACAATAGTTAACTCCTAGACTTCTCAACTAGAACTCAGTTTATGTGTCTTTAAAAGAACTACCTTGGGACATGCTTCAGTACTGCAGACACTTTGGTCTCAAAAAACATTAGATTTTGTGTTGGCTCTAGTAATATTGAAAGAACAACAACATATGAAAATAGTCACTTGTTAAGAAATAAATATGAACAGGAAAACATTATGAAAAAATCCCCTGTCGTTGTGTAACTGGCAGGAGAGATCTGTTGCATGAGCCGATGAAGCCACTGTGCAGAGGTTTTGCCTGAGGTCATCTCTGATGGGTCAGGTCAAGCGTGTTCACCACAGCAGCACTCTGCATGTTTTGTAGCGCTGTTTTGGAAATCCCTCTAAGGTCCAGTCAATTTTGCCAATTTCTTAAATAATTTACAAACTTTCTGCTGCATTTTCATCAAACTCTCATCTCTTGCCCACTGTCACCATGCTCAACCTTTTAATTCTTCTTCTAAATTAGGTCTTAGATGAGAAGCTCATGTTCTAACCCATCAAGTGCCAGGACAGTGGCAAACCTTAGCAATTTCTTAGAATACACATAAGAGTAATCAGTGTCACAGAACTGGCAAAGTCAGTACTGCCATTCTCCAAGTCGTGTACTTAGGCAGTAGTGGTTGCAGCTATTTCTATCAGTTTGGGAAACATTCCTATATTGTGATGACATTTTTCTTTGTTTACACAAAAAAAATTTGTTTATTACCTTTTTATTTTCTTGTTTTGTAACATTTCTTCCTCACATCTTACTGAATACATAAATTAATGCTGAATATTAGTTTTTAATAAATAGATCAGCATCTTATGTGTAAATTGAACTGTAATGCTCCTGCTTCAGAAACCCGTGCCAAGGGGAACTACAACCTGCTAATGAGCACTGAGGGACCATTTGTAGTTTCCCAAGGAATTCAGGGCACTCTGCTATTTAAACTTGTGAGTATAATCTCCATAAAGGGTTATGAGGTATTGCATGTATTGTGGCAAATTAAACCTTAAAATAAACCTTTCAAAATCACTGGAATTACTCTATGGGTACATGTAGTCTGTTGTGTGTGGTTTAGGTGATTCCTCACTTAAAAGAAATCTTTTACAGTAATTTGTTTAAATTTCATTGAATTCACAGCACAAACATGCAAAGGTATCTACGGCCTTTCTTCTTTTTCTCCTTATCACATGGTTCAGAATACAGATCCCTGACAGCACTGATAGCATATTTCACATAGAATCACAGCCACAGAATGGGTCAGGTTGGAAGTGACTACAGTGGGTCACCTGATCCAACCTCCCTGCTCAGGTAGGATCATCCCAGAGCACATTGCACAGGATTGCATCTAGACAGTTCTCAAATATCTCCAGTGAGGGAGATTCCACAACCTCTCTTGGCAACCTGTTTCAGAAACTGTAAAACAATAATTTATTTGGTTTCACAGACAACATAGGTCTAAAATTTAAGAAGTTGTAAGCCTAAGCATTGTCATGTTCGTCTCTTCTGCTAAGACACCCGAAGAGTCTATACTGGCCATACACCATCAATCAAAAGTGCATTCCACTGCTCCATAGGACAGATCCACACTGTTGCCTTTTTCTACCATCTCCCTTGAGACTGATGGTTGACAGAATGATTTTCAACTAAGCTGAATATCCTCCCTATTTCTTTTTTCCTTTAGTATTTTATACCTTTGTTACATAAGGTTTGCAGAGTTTGTTTTAAAATAAATTTTAAAAATCATCAGAAAAGAGAAATATCATTGTATTGAGGAACTGGGAATTTCAGCAGATAGCCTCGTTGGTCAAAAAAAGGAGCTTCTTGATGAACTGAACAACAAAAATTGAGCATAAAAAAAGGCAGAATCAGGAACAGGTGAAAAAGAGAAAGGATCACAGGGTATCTGGGGACAATATTACTACAAAATTCAGCTGAAGATGATTGAAGGACAAGTAGAGTAAAAAAGGAGGGATTGGAAAGGTATACTAGTTGTTAAAAGTAATCCAGGAGAAGGAGCCAACCTAACGAAAGACAATATGAAAAAGGCTCAAATATTTTACTCCTTGATTTTCACAAGAAAACTGTACTCTCTAATTACACCTTTACTTCGAAGTGATTAAACAAGGCTGTAAGGCAATCATTTGGAATGATTGAGGCCAGAGCTCCAGGTTGGTTTGTTGTTTTTTTTAAAATTACCACTTTGACTGCCTGGAGCACAGTTTCTGTGTCCCTTTCGTGTCCTCAGCTGAACAAACTGCCCTGTTGTCTATTAATTGCCTTTGTGGGCCATCCTTCTACTTACCAGCTAAAGAGATGACCAGACAGGTATTGCAGACAGACAGGAGACATCAGTCAGTGAAACACCAAGAGTGCAGATCTCTTTTAAAAAAGAACCTTCCCATGAGGAAACAGCCAACCAAACCTGTTAGTTGTGGCAGCCACTAGAAGCTGTAAAAAGCAATCAAAAGTTCAATTTTTAATAAAAGCAAACTCAAGAAAAAAGTAAAATAATCAGGCCAATAATTTTATGGGTTCCAACAAAATTTCAGAGTGCTGGGCTAGGTATGGGGGAGAAAAGCTGTGGAAAAACAAACAAGCAGAAAACTCAAGGAAGAAAACTTCACCTGAAAAAGTGAATACGTTAGCTTACCACAAAGAAACTGCTGAACTCCATCAGAAAAAAAATATCACCACACACACCCCAGTGCATCACCTACTGAAAAGCAGAAGATTTAAAATGAGAAAAAGCTGCTCAAAACCCCAGTAACTGTTGGATGAGAGAGATACCAGCTGTGGAAGGACAGCTTAACCAGCCCAGATCTGTGACTGCCTGAGCTCTGGAAAACTGCTTGCTGCATTTATATGGACTGTTGCTATGTTTAAGGACTGTTTGCTGTTTGAAGTCTGTACCCTGTTTGAGGATTTGATCATGTTATATGTCTTTTCCTTTGTTTCACTGTGTGGCCCTGCTGGAATTTTCCAACCCTCATGGCTTGTAACCCACCTCTGATTGGTCCCTGCTTGCAGCAGGCTAGCACTTTGTTGTACGGTCTGCATTTGCCCCTGTGTTCCCAGTTTGGGAGGCTTTTGCCTTGTATTGCAAAGCCCTCCCAGGCTCTTCACTAAACCCCTCCCAAGTGCCACCCCATTCCAGAACCTGTCCTACCAATCCTATTTAATCTGGGCACCATTTCAATAAAAAAAACCCTTTTTTCCTACCTCACCCGTGATGTGGTAGCACTCCACACTCCCGTTTCCCTTCAAGACCGCAGTAACAACCTCTCCTGCCACAAAACAAAAATGTGGTTATTTTGCATATTCTAAAACAAAATTTGGTTTTCTTTTTACAATATTTCAAGAAACTTCTTTTTCCAAGGTAAACCCTATACAGTTCACTGTAAAGAAGAACTGGTATTATTTGTTCATTGCTTCAGTGGATATCTCAGTATATCATAAGCAGAATATCTTTGTATAGCTGGTGTGTCCTTGTTGAGTCAGAATCACAGAATACTGAGTCAGAAGGGACCCACAAGGATCATCAAGTCATGGCCCATACAAGGATCAAAGCCATGACCTTGATGTTATTAGTACCATGCTCTAAGCAACTTAGTTTATTGTACCAAGCACTTAACTCTTTTCACTTTTATCTGTGGTAAATAATTGTTCAAGACTGCTATTGACCTTCTGACACTGGTATGCATCTTCCAGAATACAAAATTTGGTTCTGAATTCAGTCTCAGTCATTGCAGACCAACTGCCTACAAGAGTAGTGCTGGCACTGCAAGCTGTCATCTTACACCATTGGTCAATACTGAACAAAGAATCACACTGCAGTTTGCACATACACAAATAGCACAAACCAAAATGTCAATAGTCAATGGGCAGGGTAGGTCGTCTTGGCAAACTGTCCCTGGGGCTTCCTTATACTTCACATTAAAGGGTTGCTCTTCAAACAAAGCTCATGTTGTATCTTAGATTGAACTTTCAGGTCAGTTGTTTCACTAAAGATCTGAAACTTTACCTACAGAATTTTTGGAGATAGATTTTTCTTCACTTTTATATACTCTAGAATTGCTTGTACTCAATGAAAAATACTTGTGCATGGTGTACAAATAATTTATAATAATTTTATAATATACATTATACATATTATATATGATATTATATATATATATA
>VXBX01006665.1:15448-87898 GCA_013400415.1 Scytalopus superciliaris
TTTTATTTTTAATAATTCATGTCTTAAAATGCCTTTTCTACTCTGTTGCAGTCAGTTCAAATTTTCTCTGACTAAGGGTCTGTTTAGCAAGATTTTAACCAGAATAAACACTGATTGCCACACTGTAACATTTTTATTTTATAAATCACAATTATTGACAATCACATCAGTCATCTTGGAACTTGTTATACATGAATGTTTTCTCAAGCTTCATCTGCTGTCTTTTCCAATGTGTTTATATACACTGCTGTGTGAGCAGTTAGCCTTGTCTTTAATTCCATTTCCATTTTGATGAAAATAAAATGCATTCAGAAATATACACCCATATCAATTTTCCTTTTGATATATTATTTCACTTGTGTTGCACATATTAAAGGAATATAAATCATTGTCCAACTGTACCTTTTCTGGGTTTTGTGGCACTTAGACCTGGGACATATGTTTCATTGCAGGAAACATGACAACAATCATGCTTTGTGTTGCCAGCATTCTGGGTGAGGAAATTGTGCTAAAATTTCACATACATAATGACTGGAAAGTAGAACAGGAAATAAAAACTCATGTTCCATAAACTATATTTTTAATGTAATTCATCAGTGAAATTCTTAATTGTCTCATGATCTTTTTAAGTAACCTGCTTGCAAGTGTCAACCACTTGTGCAGTGAGTGTTTCTGTGAAAGCAAGAGATTTATCTGGTAATAGAATTCAGCAGATATTATTCCAAGATCATTATTTCTTCATCTGAAAAGTAAGTCTAAAAATAAGAAAGCTTACCCTCAAACCTGACTGCCTTTGAGATGTGCCTCAAGGGACATCACACATCCTGCACAGGGGAGAGCAGAGTCAGCACAGTGCATGCCATCCATAATCCAGGCAGTGCAGGATTAGCCTCTGGGGGAACAGACTGCCATTGCTATGGAACCATGTCTCCACCAGGACTTCTTCTGTTGCTTGGTATTCATTCAGGGCTACCTCCCTACCAGGGCAGAAGTTTTGCTGCAGTGTTACTTCTACTGCCTGCTGTGCTGAGACTTCTGACACAAACTATTCTGTCTCTTTTTGGCTTTGGATGCACAAACTCTGGGCTTGAAAACTGGGGTAGAAAGCAACAAGTGGGTTGCCTTTCTCCTTTTATAAATGAGAATATGTTATTTCTGTGGTTTTGTAGAGAATAAAAGGGAAGGCAGAAAATTGGGGGAGATTTTCCCTTCAAAATAATGTCTGAGTGTATTTCACTGATTTCTTCATTTTCCATTGTTTTCCTGTCAATTAGGAAAATTAGATAAAGACAAATTATGGTCCGATGTATGCTGAGAAGAAAAATGAGTTTTCTGTTGCTTCCTGTTAAATGTACTGACCCTCATTTTTAGGAAATACAAAGTGAAACTTTCATTTCACTTGAACGGAGGTGCTGGTGGAAGCCAGCCATACCAACACAGCTGTATGCTTCCTTCCCTGGCTGCATACCCAAAATCATGAAAGCTCTTTTCAATTGCTGGCCAGCCAGGACAGCTCTAGAGGAACTGAAGGGTCAGTGCAGATTAAGCTTAGTACTGAGACAGATTGGTTGGCCCCTTATACATTTTGCAAATTTACTCAGAAAATGGAGAGAATGTGCAGTGAAGTACATAATGCTGCAAAATGCTCCTGAAGCTATATTTCTTAAATTAAAATTATATGTATTTCTGGTTTTGGATCATGAACAACTTGAATAATTTAATTTCCTTACCAGAACCTCAACATTCCTGGTAATTATCCTCATTGTTAACTTGGACTAGCAAGATTACCCACTGAAGTTTTAACACTCCCTTTGCCAGTCTTGTTGGCAGTTGGTAAGTATAGCACCCACAGCTTGTGCAATTATATCCTTCAGTATTTCATTTATCATTTTGCATTCTGGATTTTTAGCAAAGAGAATTTAAATTAATTGCTTTAGGAATTTTGTAATTAAAATATTTAATTAAATTTGTGAAGTGTTAGATGATAAAGGAAATCTTATTAAAATTATTTTAACAAGTAAGTATTATTTCAATATCTACTTTTGCTACAAAATACAGTTGTTAGCCCCGGGTCCAATTAAATTCAATACTACTTTTTCAGTTATATCCTCTGATTTCAGATCATCTCTCAAACCTGATGCTACACATCTATCGCAAATTTCAGAGCCTGCTTCAAGTTACCTGTTTGTTCCATGAGCTAAACTTCAAGCTGACCTGAATATTGCATTACAATACATTGGATTTAGCTCTGTTCCAGTGATGCCTTAAGATCCATAAGATTTTTATATCTTTGTAGATTCTGGTATAGCTGGAGAGTTTCTCACCCGTAAGGTAGCAGTTGACAGCTACTAAAAGCCCTTTCTCACGGTTTGTGTCACATTCTTGAAATTCTGTTTAACATTCTTTTCAAGGAAAAAGGCTTTAGCAAGGACATATTGTTTGGGACACATGCACCTGGAAGATATATTGTAGTCAAAGCAAGATAGAAGGCCCAAAACCCTTGAAGGAGTTCCAAAGGAGTGGACAATTTTCAGGTTGGATGTATCAATTAGATATGATAATTAAGTAGTGTTATAAATTTGTAAGACCCTATACTGGGTGTGCACCTATGTATTTTGCTGCACCTGAAAGCGCTTTCATTAAAGGACCTATTCTTTATTTTATATATACTAATATTGTTTGAAAAGTTCTTCCATTTCAGGCAACACCAGGAACAGAGGTAATTATAATTAAGAAGCTTTACAGGTAATCAGAGCAGACCACCTTTTTTTCCTTTTCTTTGGGTGCAAATAATTTTTTATTTGTGGCAGAAAGGAATAAAAAAATATGCAATGGTCAAAGTATCACACTTTGCTTAAGAAAATTTTATGATGCTTTTTTTGTAAAACGCAAGTAAACATTCAGTTAAAACAATTCAACTCTACCTGAAAATTAGTATTTGAAAGCTTTTTGTCATTAAAATAAAACAAATTAAAACACATCTTTAGCTTTATTTTGCGTTAGTGCTTACTGGCTACATGATGCCTCTAGGTGATTTTCTTTTTAAAATATAGATTAAGACCTTCAGTATTAGGACTGATGACACTCCTGCAAAAATCTTGTGATGGTTGTTTTGTACCATTTGTTTTTTTCCTCATTACTATGAGCTACAGCTATAGAGAAAATATACAGTTCTTCACTGTCTGGAGTGGCACAGTCCTGCAAATCAAAAGAAGACCTACAATGTGCAAGAAAGCACATTGCATTTTAGCTCTGTTATGTAAGAACTTATGGAATTTTCACTTACTTAACAAAGCTAAAATGCATTCATATAGCCTTTCCTCATAACTGGGAACCCAGGCTTTGCAGTGCAATGTTCCATTTACACTGATTCCTAAAGTCTTCTAGCTCAGTCTGCACCCACACAATACAACCCACACAGATATGAAATAAAAGTCAATGTTCATAAGAATTTATACTCAAATATTTTTATGTAAATTAGAGCAGTAAAATATTCATCCACAGTTTTGAAATTTTTTTCAGCTTTTTGAAGATTACTTTTTTCTGTTTTCTTTCTGAAAGCATTACATCAAAAGTATATGATAACATATATATAGACATATAGAATAGGTTTTGTTTGTTGTTTTAGTAGAAAAAACATTCAGTTGATTTAAAATTTTCACTTTGAGAATAGTTTTGCAGATATTTTTTATTTTTACTAGCAGTTTCCCATTAGAATATTGGTTATAACAAGAAATCTTTCTATGTAAAAAAAGAAACCAGTAAGATCTTCATAATTCTTTACTGAAAAAGAGGGATAAGAAGCTTATTGTGGTTGACTATGGTCTTTTTGCTAGTTATGGTCTTTTAAGAAGCTAAAGAAAACTGCAGACTAAACTATACCAATTCTTGCTTGTGAGACATTTTTCAATCCCTGCAAATACATTTTGTTCCATATAAGGTAAATAGAACTGGAAGAGTTAGCTTTCACAGTATCAGGAGATTTTAATTGTATTAGCTGCTGACAGGAGGGTAGTATTTTTAAGCAACATAAAATCATCTCAGTGATTGACAGAATACACACAGAGTAAAGTAAAATGTAAGAAAAAAATCAAAGCAATTTCTTGAAATAAATGAAATTAACATTCAAGCAAGCTAATAATAAATTTTTTTCTGAGTATCATCAAAGATACAGGCACAGCTAGAATGCTTAGAATGCTAAAGAGCTAACACCTTGCAAAGAAAATGCTATGGAACATATTTTATTGGGATTTTTTTTTCATTCTCTTCAGTCTTTTCATTTACAGTAGCAGAGCTATCCCTAAGACTTCCTTCCCCAGGAGAAAAGGAATAGAAGTATTTTAGTTTATGTCAGTTTGTCTCACTTTGTCCTTAGAGGAGGCAATGAGTACTACATGGTCCATAGCTTATAATCTTTCTTTCAGAAACAGACTTAGTTTCGTTATAGGTCTGAAATACGTCTTGTGCTTGTACAGGTATGAGGCTACCTTGAAAACATATTGTGCAAGAGTATTTTTACTTTCCTTAATTGCCTTCTCTTTTTTCAATATCTAAAATTGAAATCTGGAAAGATATTTATAAAAGAAAGCAAAACTAAAACATTATTATGACCACAAATCCGTAGGTGATAAATAAGAAGTCAGGTGTCATCAGAGTAATGAAAACTGGAAGAGTTGAAAATTCTGATTTAAAGCAGTCAAAGGAGCAACATATTTTGTCATTTTTAATCAAGAAAAACTACATCCATGAACTGGATGCTTAAGAAGACTTCCCTCAGTCACTATTGTACAGTAACCCAAAGGCTATTTACAGCTCTCTCTGCTCAATAAATGTTGAAGCTGCATTTTCTGTTCACAGCACTGAAGTTTATATTCAGGACGATCAGCTCAGCAGACAGAGTGGTGCAGGCTGCAACATCTTATTGCTGGCATATCCATGTTTTGTTTTAGTTCATCTTGCTTGCTGTACATACCTCAGCCTACAGACCAGGGCTGAACTCATACAAATGGACTTGTGCAGATAATTTCCTAAGCAACATAAGAATAGGCTTTTGTTAGGGAAACACTTTCATTTACTGAAGATAATATGATTTGTGTATCTTCTTTGCCTGTCTTTTGGCCTCATTTATTATAACAGATGATGCTATACATTGACATAGTAAGATGGAAGAGAGATTAGATTCATGAACGAGAGATTAACAGTTTGGTACAGAGAAATGACATTGTACTGTGAGGACATACTGACTCAGGCTGAATGACTACAGGGCCCCACACCAACTCATCAGCTTTAAAGTAACTTCTCAGCTTCTAGTTTTGAAGCTGGCTAAAATGTACCCAGAGACCAGTGGAGATAAAAGGGAAGAGTATAACCTTAAATCAGGGAGAATATTTTCAACGGTTTTATGATAACTAGCTGAATGAAAGATAGTCAGTACAAGCTAGAAGTTTGTTTTTGTGCCAATGTAGATGATTCCTTGATCAAGAAAAGGGAGAATTCTTTACCCTTGGTGTCTGAGGGACTCTAACCCCGAGGAAGTCATGGAACCTGAAATTTCAAGAGACTATTCCATTTATATAATTCCTACTTTTACTTATCCTTCTACTTGTTCAGTTGCTTTTGGAAAGGGCAAGAAGTACTAGGAACTGTAGAAAAGGCCTATGTCATTCTCAGAAATAAATATAAGCCATTTGGTAAAGAGCAAGGATTGGTAATTTCCATTATGTTACTGGAACCTTGCTGGACATTTTGAAATTTAATCAGTTTCAGAAAAATATAAGGTTAAAAGAAAGCAGCATTATAGGTTTTGCCTCTGTGACATTTCATGGCTATGAATGGAGAACTGCAATTAAAATGGTTTCCATACTGAGTCAGCTTTAAAACAAATGGGAACTTTTCAAGAAATTGATTTGGGGTTGCCAATAATTCTGTGTAGTCCATTCTATTTTTGCACCAATATGTGTTTGAGGAAGATTTTTTTCAGCACAGGTTTTGTTCTGACTTTATCCTCCTAGAACCTTCCACACACTGTATTGATTTGCATGGTTTTTACAGTCTCTGCTTCACACTGCTGTTTTTATGCATCTAGTTACCTTAATATATACTTTCAAAACTACTTCAAATTAATTTACCTTCTGCATTTTACCTTGCATACAAAAAGTTATCATTTACCTTATGATTAGTTTTGGCCACATTGTTCATAAGAATACCTTGACTCCAAATGAATAACTGACAGTTTTGATACTTTAGAATTTGCATTTCCTTATTTACCATGTTATTTTAAGGTATTTTCAAAAGCTAGTGATTTTTCCATATATTCTTTTGATTCACAGAGCCTAGCATTTGGCACAATTGGATGCAAAAAGGAAACTTACTGGACTTCTGAAATTTCCAAACAAAATTGTTCATGACTTTTTAGTTTATGTAAAGATAGGTTGCATATTTTTTGGGAAATACCTTTTATGTGTGTGTTCTTGAAAACTGTTGCTATATATATTGTGTTTTTCATAAAAGATCATACTGTTTATGCTTTCTTAACCACCTTTGACTGCCTTACTTGGCTGGAAAATACTTGACACCTTTACTTCAAAGTGTGGATATACTTGGTGAGCACCATTCCCAGGCATGGGATGAGTGAGATTCATTTTCAGATTAAGATACCCACATATGTGTTGACATGTGAACAAACCTCTTATTGTTGCCATGTCCTGTCTTGACCAATTGTACTATGGCAGAAGAGAATATTGTCTGACACGTAGCCAGCACTCACCTGCAATGTGGGAGGGTCTCTCAGAGAAGGCTGCTATACTGATGGCACTGCATTATTTCCCATAGGATCTGTAGAGTATGATTCTTCGATCTGTGTTTTTGGTTGTTTGCTTTGCATTACTTGATTTTATTTTATTTCAGGGTTATATTTGAATTCGGTTTTTAGCAGCTACATTAACTACATACTACATTAGCAGCTACATACTACATTAACAGACATTATGAGACACAGCTTTTCACAAACACCTCTTTCATTAGGGAAAAACATTGTTCTTTGCTTCTGAAATTTCACCCAGTCCTGTATTCTTTCTGTGGGTAAACTGGTAATATGGTAATATCTGTGTATGTATGCTACATAAGAAAGAGTTTGTGTCCCCAGAATTCTCATATATTACTCAGTTTGTTTTTACAGCTGTATGCTTCACTGCTGGTAGGTGGACCACCTCCTGTGTATCTATGGTGGACTGGAAAAATCTTCTCCTTTTAGCCTAATTTTCACTCTGCTTTTCAAATATGAATGAAAAATAAACTTTTCTTCTTTCCTATATCTATATTTTCATTCCACCGATACTGACACAGGACACTGTCATTCTCTTAGTAGTTCAATGAAGCTGTTTGGGTTTTTTTGATTTTGAGGTTTGGGTAGGGTCAGATTGTTTTTTGATTTTTGGTTAGGGAGTTTTTTTGCAAGATTTTTTCCTATGAAACACAAAGAATGAAAAAAATGGTTACTGTAATAACAATATTAAAATTTTAAATCCAGTAACGAGAGAATTTTCTTAACAGATGTGCTACTATAGCTGGGATTTTGATTAACTCTTCTGTTTTTTTAAAATCATCTGCCTCCATATTTCAGAAAAATAATTTGTAAGGTTCTATTGACAGTGTCCATGAACACTCTGTCCAGGAGAAAATTATTCTCTGCTTGATTTTTAGCTCTGTTTTTGTTTACCCCTCAGAAGCAAACTTCACATGCAACAGAATGGTAGATAGAGCATGTGGCAGACAGCTAATGACTCATAATGACAGACTCATAAAACTAATGCATGCTAGGGTGGGTTGTTTCATCTTACAGAACACCCTACCGGAGGTATGCCCTTTTTTTTCCTTTTTACTTTGTTGGGGTTGCATACAGAAAGTAGAGGGAAGGTCCTTTCACAGTGACTTAGTTTTTGAAACATGTCCTTCAATTTTAAATGAACATGATACCTGGTATATTCGGTTCAGGAAACAAAACTGTGCTTTCGAGGTGTGAAGCCTCCCCTCCATCTGGAGTTTTGGTTGATGGTGGAATAAACCAGCAGGAGAAATGGATCTCAGCCCTGCACACACAGATCAGTGGCAACCACAGACTCCCTCTGAGTCTCTTTTGGAAGGAAGAGCATAGCCGCAAGCATACCTCACAGCTGTTGCACAAATACACATTACAGAATGAACTATGTGTTTGTGTGCTCTGTAATTCATGGACTATGAATTAGATGCATTGAACCAACACTGTTCTGCATAGGTGATGGAAGAACTGTTGAATATGTTTGTTTTCCATGTATTGACTATATTATTGTATATCATAGAGTATTAAGTACTTTGTGGCTGAGCAGCAGACAGGAAGACCACCTATTTGCTTTGTTCTGCCTGCTGCAATCTAAGTCCTCAGGAGGAAGATAATATTGCACCTCCCTATGGCATGGTGCCTTTGGTACAAGACAAACAGGCACTTGAAGGCATTACTAAAGGAAAAATGATACCAAACCCAGGTAGAATCATTAGCAAAAGAGATATTTTTTTCAAATCTGTCTCCTCAGCAGAAATTATTGTTCTGCATTTAAAGTCTTACTTTATTATGTGTTTGTGTGCTAGTAAAACATAAATTTAGATATTAATTTTAGAGTGCTCACTTTAATAAAAAGCTGCATGTATATTCACTTCAAATCTTTGGCTTATTCAAGGTCCTCTCAAAGAAAGTTCTTGGGGTTCTGAGAGCAAGGAAGCTTTTAATCAGGGACTTGGTTTTTTTCTGATAAAGTGTTAGATACTGATAACTGGATCATTAGGCTTTCTTGGCATGTTTTTTCCTTCAGTAAAGCTAATATCAGTAGCCACCATTCAGAGGAACAGATGGAAATTTGAAGAATGACTTTTGCAAAAAAAAGCCTCAGTAAATTAATAACGTTGAGACTTACCATCAAGTAACATAAATTGATGAGATTTGAGGAGAAAACATCCATGATCTTATGAAAATATAAAACAATAAAGAGACCTAAATGGCACAAAAGATTAATATAATTGTGTCCAAATACCTTTTCATCTCTTTGAACAAGAGCTATTATACAATACACAGCCAGCTTTCCAGTTCTTTATATGAGGAGTATACAAGGGAAAGCCAGATGCTTTATCATGTTCTTTTGCTGAGAGCCAAAGCTTTATAGAATTAAGCATTCAATGTCATGAAAATAACATTTGAGCTACCATTTTTTTTAGTTTTTTTATTTTCTGAATGGTGCAGTTGATCCTGCCTAAAGAATATAAGTTCTGTCTTCCTTCAGTGGTGTTCCGGCTGCAAATAAATGATGCTGAACTTCCTATGACAGTCATGAAGCTGAAAATATGCTAAGCTAATGAAAAAAGAAAAGCACAATTTGAGGGAATAAGAAACTTGAACCAGGGCTACATACAAGGGGAAAGAAAGAATGGGGTTTCTGACTAAGGACACAGGGAAGTCAGGTTTTTTTGGAGATGAATGACAATGCAATAGAGGAAGAGAGAGTAGCTGTAATGGAGGATAGAAGATTATAAAATAGAAGAGGAGACAGTTATGCTGCTGGCCAGCAGAGAAGGAGTGTATAGGTAGAAAGGAAAGGTGGAAAAAACAGCAGAAATGGAAGACAAATATCCTAAAATCTACACCAAAAATTATGATTCAACAGGGACTATGAGAATAAAAGCAGGTTCAGAAAACAACAGACACTGAAGAGGCAAGAAAATGTTCCAAAACACTTGAAAGCCAAAATACAGGAGGGAACAAAACAGAATGTGATGGTGTTAGGCATGTGATGGCCATTAGTAGAGACATCAAGCAAGAAGAAGGAGAAAGATATAGATATGGGGGGGTGAGGTGGTTCTGAGTTGAGATGGGAAGGAGGAAGTAATATGATGTGTGTGCTGATGCACAGGATGGAGAATGAAGGGAGCATCCCATTCATGACACATATCACCAGAAGTAGGAAAAGAACACCAGACTTGTTAATTAATGTGGAAATGTGTGTACATGGGGTGTGGAGAAAGAGGATAGCCTGGGAAAGGAATAAAACAAAGCTGGAAACAGTCCAACACCGAAGAGGAAACAGTCAAGTTAGGAGGTAAGAAAGTAGGAAGTACAAAGATATAATGCAGAAAAGGGTTGTGGGGAATGGCAAGTGATATGGGCCAGCAAACCAAAGGAAGCATCTGAAAAGCACTGTGAAAATACATCTGCACCACTTCACCACACAAGTTTGTGCTATGTACATCTGACATGCATGGAGAAAAATATGACAATTTGAAGAACACATGCAGGAAGTGCCCTGATGCTCTTTCAGTTACCACTGTGGATCCACACAACTCCAGAGACAAAAAAATCCTATTACACCACCATTTGTACCAGAGGACATTCCTTACTCCCAGAGGACATTTTGTGGTTGAATGGTCTTATTTGCCTTAGAAAAGACGATATAGAACTCAATAAATACAGTGAGACTTTTTCTGCCAGTGATGGACAGATATTTTCTTAGTGTCACCTTGTGTTTATAAAAGAATAGAAGACATTAAGCCTCTGTCTACTTGTTTTTCTGTAAAGAGAAAAACAAAGTGCTTGAAAAGGGTATATTAGAACACCACACATTTGAACTCCCATCTGTATTTTGAAGTAAGTATTTACAACCCTCAGTCTTCTACATTCCCTACTTCTGTCACTTTCTGCTCCATCATATTAGCATTTTAACAATGTACATTGACATTTAAAAAAATGCAGCTTTCATGTTGCTGTTTAACTTACACAGAACAGACAGAGACAGGCATTAAACTGCAGCACACATTCTCACACAGTTTTCTTTCCTATGTAACAATCTACATTTGCATGGAAACTATACAAATCAAACCCTCAAGAGACCAGGAAACTATTCTTGGAGGTGATAGTGGTATGCTCTCCCTGGGCTTATTTGTTTAGTGCCAATGTCTAGGTATGTCTAGGCGTACCTATATAAAAGCCTATGTATCTTAGCATCCATGGTATTTTTTTAAAGGAGAATTAACATCACTCTGGTCTAGTATTGTTTACAAGTCAACACACTGTAAGACTAAATATAATTTTGTATTATCTTGATCTCTCTGGAGGATCTAGGAAAATATGCACCAAATAATGTGCTTAAATGCAAAATAGCACTATATCGTCACCTTATTTAAAACCTCTTTTGCATGGTGGCTCAGGTGAAACACGGTGTAAAATCAAACCAAAATAGCACATGTTCAGCATGTAGACAGATAAGAGCCACCCACATTACTGTACTGAAGTCCTGAATAAACCCCCTTTGCACTATAAATTGAAACACACAATATTAACTAAAGATACAAGGACAAGTCAGACATGTACACTGTCTCTTAGGAAGCAGTCATAGTTTTCCATTTACGAGCATAAAATTATTTAAGTAAATTAGTTGCTTATTCAAAATTTGAGGCTGCTGAGACAACAAGGGCTTGTGCACTTGGGGAGGCCATTCTGTGGCATATTAGTCAAATCTATTACTTCCTGTGATACTAGGATTATGTGTACTGAGGCAAGGAGTCTGCTTTGTCTATACTTTTGGTGTAGGCATCTGTACATCTAGTAAACAGAGATGAGAGAAACCTGTTTTCTCCTATAGAATAATAGGATTTGAAAAATATGCAGAACAAAACCTCCTAAGGAGCAGCAAGCTCAGGCTTTGTAGTACTGTTTTCCTTGTGGCTTATGCTGATATTCTCTACCCATATGTATTGGTGAATGACCCCTACATATAGACTGTTTCAGTTGTGGAAGCATCTGAATTTCCTTAGCTCAATCTAAGCGTGTATTAGCAAGTCTTAAAGTAAATCATGTGTGAGTTTGAGCACAGTCACTTTGTAAGTGCTATTATCTCTAAGTTATACAATCAAAGATGAAAAAAGCCACACACACAAAAGAACAAACACAGGCTCCTCAGTGAATTTAGATTATCTCCTCAAAAACAATTGAAGTCTTTGAATTAAGTCTCAGGAATTGACACCTGGTATTCCCACACCATTTGGGGCAAAACTTTGTTTAGTTCAAGGACAAAACAGCTCGTGGAAGCACATGGAAGTTTTCCACTGGTTTTAATTGGCTTTGAATTGGGTTCAAGGAATGAATTTTGTTGTCCCAAGCTATTCATGTGCAGCTGTTCACAAGTGTTAAATTTAGTTTAAAAAGCTATGCCTAAAGAAGGATATTATGGAATTCAGCTCAAAGCCAAGATTCACCCAGTTCTTTCGTCTGTTTTATTCTCCATGACTGTCACTGGTCATGGTGTCTTAGCTGTTTTTCTTTTTCACATCTTACTGACTCTGTGTAGGAGGGCTCAGACGAAATAGATGAAGTCCATTATAAAAAATGAGGTTTCAGCATTTATTTTAATTGTACACTGGAGGAAAAGATTCCTGGACTTTTCAATTTTTTCATGCGAAGGGGGATCAAGTCTGTCTCAGAGAGGCTACTAACTTCATAGTTGGGGGTATCACTGATCTTTGCTGTCTCACAGGTTTCTCTAATACTGAACAGAAATCGGAACTCGCATTTTTTTGTAAACCACTTATTAAATGGCTATTTTCAGTGGAGTTTGTTCTCTTATTTTTGACTTCAGAAGACTGATGAAAGAATCTGTCAACAACAGTTTTCCAAGAAATGTTCCTATTTCAATCAACTGTAATTTCCAGTTTTATCTAGTATGGGGTCAAAAAAGAAGAGAATTTTCCCACAAACTGTGATGTGGAAGTAAAGAAAGCTTTGCTAGAGGTAAAATATGTGTTGCATTAGATAGGTTTTTATTTGCATTTTTGAAGTCCAGAATCTGGTCAGTAAAACTCAAGACTAATAGCACTCCATTTTTCAACACAGTGAGACTTCAGAAGAATATGAAAAGTTACTTTATATTCTTAATTTCTTCCTCTAATAAAATCTTAATAATAAAATAATAGCTGCACAGCAAGATATTTCAGTTTCAAAATACTTGCCTGAATTTTTTATGAAGTTTACTGCTCATGCAATCTCAATGACGATGTTCATGTTGTCTTATTGTTTTGCTTTTAGTTTAGTTTTGCCTCTCTGTAGTTCAGCCCTACACCTCTTTCCCACGTTTGCTTGTTCTTAAATATACCTTCATCACTTTTCAGTTGTTTTCCATAAAGAATATATTTTAGGTTCTGAACATTTCTTCTTTGTATATTAACTTGTTAGATTACTCTTATCTTTTCACAGCTTTTTTCTCTGTGTTTCTTCCTTCTCTTTTCTATTTTATCATTATCTCTGCTTGTCTATTTTATCATTATCTTTTCACTGTGAAGGACTGTGACTCTATATAGTATTCCAGGGGTGCCTTAGTAGTGCTGAAAGCAGATATCTTCAAACTCATCTAATCTCACACCTGGTTTTAGATTATTATAATTTAGATTATTATAATTTTAGATTATTCTTCTTGACATCATTATAGGTTAAACTCTTAAGGGCCAAACCCTTAGCTGATGCAAAGTGGATATTAAAATGAATGCAGCTTTCCCAGTTACACCTACTGTAGTACTATTGCTGTGACACTGACAGTTTGCTGAATAGTTAAAATCCCAGTATTCATAACTAATGGAAAAGTGAATCTAAGCATATGAGCTCAGTTAATGCAGAATGGTGTTATCAATAATTTCTATCTTCTGAGAGACTGACCCTCAGATAACAGAAGGTGTACAATGTAGGGAATTTAAAGGTTTCACATGATTGTTCATTGAAAATCTGTACCTGTGAAGTGTCCTGAGTCAAGGGGACACATGTTGATGGGGCACGTTGAGGTGCTGATTAGTAACTCTGCTATGAAGGTAACTGAAGGAGCTGAAAATCTTCACAACTGTGAGAATCAGGATAGGTAAGATTACAAC
Source organism: Scytalopus superciliaris (assembly GCA_013400415.1). Lineage (NCBI taxonomy): Eukaryota > Metazoa > Chordata > Aves > Passeriformes > Rhinocryptidae > Scytalopus > Scytalopus superciliaris. The sequence continues at coordinate 29,381 of VXBX01006665.1, forward strand.
ACAAAAGCACATTCCGATCAAGAGGAAGATGACAAAAGAAGGCACTAAAGAATTTTTGAAGCTTTTGTGCTAGAAATAGGCTATGAAATGCCTGAATTTCCAGAAATTTAAAACCTCTCTAGAATAAGTTCTATTTTGTGCTGAGTGAATCTTTCTACATATTGTGACCTTTCAAAGGGCAGAAGCTAACAGGAACACAATTTGAGAACATCTATGTTTTTTGTTACAGCTGCAGCATTATCACAAGGCATACTGTGGGTGATTCAGACAAGAAATTAATAACATTTTTACAGCATGGATGTTCACATTCCTGCACTCAGTCTGTCTCTGTCTTTCTCTCTTATGCTTGAGGAAAAAATCTCTTCAGTACATCACCTATTAAACTTCATGACCATGAAGCAATTGTCAGTAAAAATGTCAACAGCCCTTTCTTTTGGTACTCTGAAAAACAAAGGGAAAATAGGAAGGAAAACATTTCATGCTTTCTTTGAACTTTTGACATAATGTAACAAAGAACATTCAAGCAGTTCAGCCAAATGCATGATACTGAGGAAAATAAAGCAGAAGCAAGCCTGGGTACTGACTGGATTTTGCACCTTGTGACAAAGTTTTCCCATCATATTAATCACTCAGTTTGTTGCCTCTTATTTTTTAATAAGTCAGTGGTAAAAATCTGAAATAATTGTTCAAGTAATACCTTTTAAATGTTCCTATTTGAAATGTCCAGACTTTTTCAACAACGAATGCAATTCAGTGTAAGAATGAGAATGAGTTCATCCACTTGGAGTTATTATCAATATTTTGTTCTAAAGGATATTTTTTATCTAAGCCTTTTCAACTATCAAAGAACCAAAACCTTCAAATTAGAAATTTAGTTATCCTTGAATGAATATGGTGGAGTCTGAAGATACCTTTCCAAAAAGTAAAAAAACCAACCAACCAACCAAAAAAAAACAAAACAAAACAAACAAAAAAAAACAATAAACCCCCCCACACACACACAAACCCCCCACACACCTCCCAGGCTACTTGAAGCAGTCATAAACTGTCTTTAGAATCCAACATTCTTGACACTCTCCAGAATCCTCATAAAAAAATGGAATATGATGGCCAAATTTCAGGCTGTAGGAGCACAACCATTAGAACTAAAAATTTATTCTCAGACCATTTGAGTCCATTCTCAAACAGCTTGAGATTTTTAGAACATCTAGGGTTTATTAACAGTAGTAAAGTGTCTACCCTTCTAGTTTCCATGGATTTTTCTGAGAGGCACCTGAGTGATTAGGCATCTTAATGAAAAGAAAGATGAGAGGGAAAAAGGTTTGCTCTCTAGAAGAAGATGAAATGTGGGATCCGCGGCATTATGGATCTGTAACACAGCACAAAGAAACACAAGGAACTGAGATAGTTCAAGGGAGATATAAAAAAACAAATGGGCTTGCAGGATATGAATTTGTTTTGAACTCTTATATACGTTACAGCTAAAGAAATCACAGTATTTAGTAACATCCATATATGTCTACACATAGAATACCTGTTAATATATGTTATCTAAGAAATAATTGAATCCGAGCAGGACACAACTAAAACCACACACTTATCTTAGAAACAAATGCATTAACATATTTTAAATCCTTAAGGTATTCTTGGTCCCATTGTCCTTTCCCCAAAGGAAAGACAATATTTCAATACTTGTTTTGTAAATTAAATGAGAGAGAGGGAGAGTCTAGCCTAAAACAAGCTGAAATATACCTATTTTGAAATAGTTTGTCATTTTAGAATTGACTTTCACATTCATCAAGTCAGTGAAAAGTGACTATTTTAAGATAGTATGAATCATGCTCTACATTTAGCTATCCATCTCTTGAACAGTGGGCAGAGCCAACATATTCTCTCTAGTTTGCATGGGATGTCTAACTTTGAGACAAGCTAAAATTAAATGACATGACTCAAATCCATAAGTAATTTACTCTTGACTTTAAATGAATTCTCAAATTGAGCTCTGTCCCACAGGCATAAAAATGTTTCTTAAACATAAGATCATTTTTCTTCCTAACATTATAGGTAAGACTACTGATATCTCTGTCACTACTTGAAATTCAAGAGCTTAACCTGAAGTTAATATCTATGTTACATTAAATGTTGCATAGTATTTTGTGGTTTTGTTTTGGGGCTTTTTAAGACAGAAAAAGAAAAGACCATAAAGAGATGAAGTTGTACTCCCCAGGATCTGAAGCTTTGCTAGCTTTTTCAGCTTCTAGAGAAAGGATCCTTAGAAGGGATCCATTCCTCTGGAAGTTTCTGACAAAGTATGATGGTAGTCATCCCAAAGCCTTTGTAAAATAGAAAATTCATATGCTGTTTAGCATTACAAAGGTGGGAGAAACCACAAACTGTATACTGTAGCCTTGCCTGTGACTGTATCATATATTTTCAGTCTTATGTATCCATACTGTTCATTATGTATTTACAATAGCTGTGAAAAAAAATATTTAAAAAATTGTCTTGGGCCAGTTTCCTTCCTGGAAATATACTTAAGATAAATTATGCACATGAAACTTGCTTTCATTTCTTGAACCCAAAGATTTCTACAAATCTCCAGTGGAGAGAAACCTTCACCACAAATTTTAAGAGCTAGAACAAGGTCATGTATTCTAGATAACTAAACAGAGCACTCTGTACCTTTCTAATATGTTATTTTTCTATGTAAAAATGAAATATGAGAAAGTTCTCTTTGTTTTGTGGTTTGTTTTAAACACTTATATTTCTACATATTAGCTACTTCTTTTCCTCTCCACTTCTACGTATAGAACATGGAAAAATATTTATCATTACCTTTCTGCAAGAAATTTCTTGCATCTACTACATGTGTAAAATCAATCAAACAGATTTTTGCATAAATTGTTGGGGTTTAAGCTTATATTAAGCTTAATCTTCAAAGGCAAATAAGTATTTTTTGTCAGAAACCAGATCTTTAACAATGAAACTTGGAATGCTAGAACTGTGAAAATTATTTGAAGCAGAAATAGTTATGCTGTTTCAGCTATAGTTATTGCAGTTTTTCCTGCGGTCCTGCAATTAACAACTTACAAATCTTTCCTGAAGAAAGTTAAATGTCTTAATTTGTGTCTTAGAGTCAAGGAGGTGAGTCCGAAGATGCATAGTAATTTTTGCACAGTGAGGAAAAGTACTGAAATATTACAGTGTTACACCCTGGTTTTAATCACTGGAATATCCCTAAAAAGAAAACAATTATAAGCAGTAACATTAATTCATCCTCTTGACATAATTTGAAGCTGGGAAAAGAAGTCAAATACATGATGCAGGGGCAATAGAGGCATTATGCAAACACTAGGTCATGGGCTCTTGACTCCCCTGGAGAGGGTGATTCTATGCAGAGGTAGCTGGGTATCCAACTCACTCTGTCTGTGCTCCTGAGCTCAGATGTGCCAGAACTGATCAGTTGTACAATCAATAAGCAACTTCTCCTGTAGTAGATTAAATTTAAAGAGGCAAATGTGCTTTTAGCATCTTTAATTCTAACACAAAGAGATTGTAATGAATTTTTCTCTATACTTTGCAAAAGGGAGGTGGTGGGGAGGTATTAGGAGTTCCTGAAACTCAGATATTATTGAACCTCAGATATTTGGCATATATCTGTAATTCTCACTTACCATTTGTACATTCATTTTTTTAATTACGTTTGCCTTAGAGGTAAACCTGATAATTCTAAAATACATCTGTCTGAAAGGCCTCTTTAACCTTTTGCCCCTATTTAGACTTCAACTTTCTGATGAATGAGTTTACGTGTAATCTGATAATTCAGTGAATTTTTTTAAAAAAATAAGCCTTTATCAAAAGCTGTCTTGTGACCACCCCATTGTATTTGAGTACTAATTGGATAAATCCCTTTAGAAATAAATCTATTAGCATTACCTTATTGGTTTCATCCCTCTCATCACCAACACCAGTGATGAGTCCCTCACAGTTAACCAAACCAGAAGCAATTGTGTTTACATCCTCAAAGTAATTAAACACTAAGCCATGCTAAGGGACCAAAACAGGCTTTCTTTTTCATTAAAGACATTTGGAAATAAGCACACAATTTGTTTTTAAAATAATTTATTTTACTTGTTGATTCATAGAATTATCTTTACAACCTGAAAGTGATTCCAGTACCACTGCATGATACATTGTGAATAGTTGTCTTGAGCCATCTGTCTTTGGCTCAGACTAGTAGAAGGCTCTTCTACCTTGACTTCCTCTGTACTAGGACTTACTCTTTCCATTCATTCCTCAGTAAAAAAAGGTGCATGATAATCAGAGCTACAAAGTCACATCATCCTGTGGACGGACAATCAATTATATTTATTGTGCTGCTTCTGCCGTGATAGCTCTTTCTATAGGGTTTTCACTTAACATAGATACACTAAGAGAAAATAATTCTAGAATTCACTGGATCTTTGTAACATTTTTCTACTAAGAGGAAATTTGAAATCCTAAAAAACTTGATAGTCTTTTAGTTCTGGGAAAAGCCAAGTCTGTCTTACACTGGCAGCATTAATTTGGAAAAAGCCATTAAATGTGTTGTACAGCAAATGACTTTTCATTGTCTCCTTAAGGATCCTTCATATGATCTTTTATGTCCTCATTAAAATGATACCGTCTCCTTTCCTAAGTATGATCTGTTTCAATCTTGCAAATGGTGCTAGTATTATCTTTACCTGTCTTGGAGATGATAAGACTTTTGCAACCAGATCTGTGAGATTCTAAAAGCTTCCTGCAAAGTTTGATCTTCAGCTGGAGTTAAGTGGGTTCTGCCTGTGTTTCAGTTTCTCCCAAGTGTTTTTGTCAATTGTTGCTTTAAGATACTTTCAGTGCTTTTAAGTGCCTTTAGATTATTGTTACTTTATTCCTAATTATATGACCAAGCTGTATACCTTTGCTTTTAAAGCACATTTATTGGCATCCTGTCAGGCAGCACATTGATATTTATACTTAAATTGTTTGGTTTAATGTATAACTTGGCCTTGACTCCTGTTATCTAGAAGAAATATTGATTCTTTCTGAACCCCATTTTACTCTGCAGTCTTCAGATATAAGCTTGTTAACTGCCCCATATCTTAGATCAACAACATTGACAGAGTTTGCCTTAGGGGAAGAAGAAGGGAGGGTGTTGCAAACCCCAAGTGTTGAATATTGGGCCTTTGTGACTTACAGAAGCCACACTAGCTTACACTAACTGTTTCTGAATCTTGGGCTATATCAAAAGGAGCATGGCCATCAGAACAAAGGAGATTATTCTCCCACCTCTACTTTGTTCCTGTGAGACCCAGGTGTCATCCATCTAGAGAACTGCATACCTCAGACATAAGAACATGGAAGTGTTGGAGCAAGTCCAAAGGAGGGCCATGAAGCTGATAAGGGAACTAGAGCACATCCCATATGGAGATAGATTGAGAAAGTTGAGGCTGTTCAGCCTGGAAAAGAGAAGGTTGCATGGACAACTTGCAGCAACTTTCCAGTATCAGAAGAGGTCCGAAGGGAAGCTGAAGAGGAACTCTTCCTCAGGAACTATGGTGATAAGACAAGGGAGAATGGCTTCAAACTGAAATTTTAGATTAGATGTTCTTGAAATGGCCCACTGCATGAAAAGGAAGATCAGAGACCACCGTAGTCTGTCATATTTTACTAAATATTTCAAGTCTTTGTAACGTCACTGTCCATTCCATATGTGTGAGTACTGCAAGTACTAGCAACAGCTACTGTGGCAATCAGTGCAAGAAAACTTCATGTCAGCAGCTGGAGTCACCCCTGCTTGGTGATGTCAGCTGCAGGAGAGATGGAGTCTTGTGTCACCTACTGGAGTGTATAAGAGTATTGTCCCCAACACTGAGACAGGACTGGCCCGTATCCTGTGAACCGCATTGGGAAAATGAGGCCTACCATTGTTAATGCTAGTGTTAGCAATGATTTGCAAATTTTTCTGAATTTATGGACTTGTTTTCCATGTCTGAATTCCCTATTTCAATATAATTTTAATATTATAATAAAAATAGAGTCTGAAAGCTCAGATGATATACAGGTTCCTCTAAGTGTACATGCATATTTACATTATTCTGAACAGGTCCAAGAATATATATTATACTATCATAAACTACAAGTTATTAGTCACAGATTGATTATTTTCCATCAGTCCAGATGGGATTATTCAATATCAAGGTTAATAAACCAATAGTACTATAAAATTTTCAGAGTTTTACCTGTGCTTTAAAATTATACATGTTATATACTGACATTCAAGGATGGATACAGGTCTTGATTTGTAAGAGCTTTCTCTCCAGACATCATTATTCTGATGCTTTCTTGGATATGGCATTTTATTTTTAACACATTGATCCTAGAAAAGTATGCTAAGATCTCTGCAGTTTCCAGATGATTTTCATTTCAGTGCAGGAGAAAAAGAGTAATAAATAAATTTTCTCTAAAAATGCCACTTAACAAGAAGATGTTGTCTTGTGTGAAAATATATCTGTGGAGGAGAGGATAAGCAGGATGTGAACAACTGGAAATCCCTAGTAGTTATTTCTCTGTTGTCCATTACCTGTTTCTACTGTGTCTTCATTGCTCTTTGCAAGAATTAAACATCATTTTGTGTCCTCTAGTTTCTTTTCCTCAACCAGGATTTTCCACAAGTAAGCCTAATTAAGAGGTTATTAAAATGAGATGAATCCATGAAGATCAGATTCTGACCATGCATGTTCATTGATATGTGTACTGTAAAGCATATTTCAAATGCAGAAGCAGTGAACAAGGGTGAACTATTTCACTGACCAGCATGAGAACACCAAACCAATATTTTCATTATATTTATTTTACAGCTGTGTTTTAGAAAAAAACCTAGAGAATTGCTACTAGAGGACAGGATGAAAAATGTACACTGAAGCATTCTTATTAAGAGCAATATTTATTTAGGAAAAAATGAGTTTTAGTTGTGAAGTAAAATTTGGTATTTTAAAGCCTAACCTTTATGGATTTTTGAAGGTTAGATACTAAGGCTGGAGACTGGGACAGACCAGTTGTGCAAAATAACCACCGAAGATTCTATGCATAGCTAATAGAGGCAAACAATATGTTACAAGTTTCTACATGTCCTCCAATGCATTGCACAGGTGAATTTGTGAACTAGTAATTAGGTATTGGTATATAAAAGACACTTCCCCACAACAGGCATTAGAAAGAAGCCAAAGCAGTGAAGGCATGGCCGTTCATAGGGATATATATTCAATTAGGACATTCAGATCACAAACATGCAGTTGAGATACACTTAGTATTTTTGCCTGTTTATGGTTTAGGTTATTCATTTCTGCTAGCTAAAAGAAGAACATGTGTATAGACATTTAAAAAGGTATGTCAGATTTTAGTGCTTTTATTATTTATATTTATTGTTAAAAATAAATTTTATGGTGGTTTTGAGCCAGAAATATCCCTTATTGAGTAAGTAATGATGAATGGAGCATAAAAACGATGCCTGTAAAAATGAGGAAGAAAGAAAGTTCGCTTCTGAATAAATAAGCATTACTTGAAAAAAAACCAGAAATGAAGCATTTCTTGCTTCCCAGAGGAAAATTTGTAACACTACAGGGGTTAGAAATACCAGAGGATACACTTCTTGAAGTTTCTGTAAAGAAGCAACTAAACTGACTTTCTGTACTGCAAAAACTTGATGAAAATTTGCTATGAGAAGCTGAGACCTAAACTTCAAATTGGAAAGCAAGTTTATAGTTTTCATACCTCTCTTCTATTTGTAGCATAAACCTGTGCCTTGAGCTTTGTTATTTCTACAAACCTAATTTAAAATTATCTTGTTTGAAAAAGAAATTCAGGGTACTGATTTGATTTTAAACACATGTTTTAATAAAATACAAAGACAGCAGAGGTGAGACATTAGTTCTAAGGGAAAGTTCTATTATGGTAAAAATAACCATGTTCCTATTGACTTCAGTCGTGTAGAATCAAACACAGTTGACTAAATTGATAGTACTTGGTTTTTATTTTTCAGCTGTTTTCTGATTAAAAACAATCTTTTTGATCTGTAACTGAAAAGAAAAGAATCATCAGTGACACACTGCATACAGAATGAAGTGTTAATCTACAGAAGGAAACTTGTCAACATGGTCTCCAAAAGCAATGCAGACAAGTCACTCCCTCCCCTCTTTTCTTCCATAGGTAGATACCTAGCACTTTTACACAGGAAAATAAGTTTGCCTCACTTAATTTTCATTGCAGATGAAGTGACAAAATATTAGGTAAGAAGTTGAGGAATGGACTTTATTTGGAAAAGGTCATAAGATGGGAATTTGAGGAAAAAAGACATGATCTTGTCAAGACTGAAGATATAGAGTGTTCTCCATGACACACCAAAGATTTGTTGCTATAGGTGCAGGGTAAGTAAAATTACCTTTGAGGGAATGGGAAAACAATGATATCTGCAAGAATGAGTCATCTTTCTAAGATTACTTGAGCTGGTAACAGCAGGGGAATTTCTGGTCCCCATCAAAAAATTACTTATTTAGTTAAGTCAAAACTTCAGCCAGTGGTATTCCACTTAAGTATTGGCAAATATTCTTCTCAAAGTGTCTCCACAATCTCCAGCCTCCAGACTGAGTAATTATTTTGGGCGGAAGTACTCCTCTATTTTAGGCTGTGAAAATGGGAAAAGATATAACTGTTACTGGGCAATTTTCAGTTCAGCTACAGATATTCTGTCACTGCAGACACTAGGCTAAGTGTGACAGAGAGTTTTCAAACCCCTATAAGTTTCTTCTCAGCCATGTAGTTTTTCGTGTACAGAGATCTTGTAGGTGTGTTGTAGCGTCATATAATAAGACATACTAAAGTTTTGTATATGTCAGCTAAAAAGAAAACTGCCAGCTACTACTAATCTGTCAATACTTTTCTTCTAAAATTTAGAAGTATTTCTGCCACTACTCAAATGAGTAGATAAAACTTCTATGAGCTGTTCAAATACTTAAATTTAACTGACAAGGTGAATTATCAATGAGAGGAAATATCATAAGTACATGGAAATAGAATGGATTTTTTATTACTTAACCTTGCACAGTCATTTATTTGAGGCATAAAGATGTTTGTAGGACAGGTAATGACAATAGCATTTTGAAGCAAGGCATTTTCAATGTAAGAGAAAATAAAAGGTGTACTCAAACAAAGGAGAAACAAAATAATGACACATTGTATAAAATGTGGAAAGAAATTTATGAGAAACTGGCAATATGAAATAAATTGAGAAATGATAAAGAGAATAAAGTGTAGGACTTCTCAGTATTTTACATTTACTGATTGTTTCTATGTCAACAAAAGATAGGGTCCAAGTTTTAAATTTGAATTCCAGGTGATACTATTTTTCCCCAACCCACGGCTGATCTATACATCATATATCTTGTCTGACATCTTTAAAGTCCATTACAAAAATAAATTTTTATAGTCTTATTTTTTTTCCCATTGTCCCTGATCATTCTTTTCAGAATCTGTTTAATTTAGTTTAAGGCAGACATTAAAAGAATAATAGTTACTGCCTTAAACACAACATCTTTCATCCCAAATGACATTAAAGTACTATTCAAACATTTTGCAGTTTGACATTACAGTACAGTTCAACCATCTCAAGTTGGTAAGGAGGAATACTGCATTTCCCTTGCAACCAAGTATCCTCAGCATTTGCTCATCTTTGAAGTAAGAGGAAAATCTGGACCTGTGCCAGCCATGGTGCAAGAGTGTGCAGGAAACCTTCAAACAAGTGATCTCTCAAGTCCTACATGATGAGCAGATAGCTCTGATAAGAGACTTTATCTTCTCTGGGCAGATGTCTTTATGGTGCCCAGACATGGTGCTTAGTGTAATTGATGTCCAAGCCATCTGAACAAATACGTGCTTATTTGCACCTTGCTCAGTCATAAGGGCTTTTATTTCAAAGTTAAAATAGAGGATTGAGTGTGTGCTTCTGGTACTGTAAAACCATTCACAAGAAAAAAGGAAAAGTATAGCTTCTAAAAAATGTTAGCTACTGTGTCTCAACACAACGTGTGCCATGGATAAATTGCCCAAATAGAGCTTTGGGGTTTTTTTTAAACAAAATATTTGTAGCTGATATGCAAAACAATTAAAATGTAAGCTGAAAATATCTGCTGATGCACTAAGATATTCAACACAGTATAAATGAGGGCTCGTCATAAAGAGTTGTGGAAAGTTAAATATAAGTAAGTATGATATATGTGAAAAAGATACTAGCTCTATGCTATGATAATGGACAAGTCAAACACTAGTGATGACTAGAAAAGTAAAAGGAAACGAGATAACTCAGTCACTACTGGAAAATGTACAAAGAGTAGGAAGGACATCTGTAATGAGATATGAACAATCTTCTGCAGAAGAGAAAGTCTGCAGAAGAGAAAACAGAGAGAGGATAATTGGTAGTAGCATGAAAATACAGAAGGGGTTTGAGGTAACTTTCTTCAGCTGTTTGCTGTCTTGTGCAGTGCAGAATAAGGAGTTACAGTAAAACTACCCAGTTACAGACAAAACACTCACTTCTTCCTATGAAGGAAGAATTGCTAAGTAATGTATTCCTAAGCTGGAATTTTTATGCCACAGCATGCTGCAGAAGCCAAATGATTACAAGAAATTGAGAAAGAACTGGGTAAATTCATGTAAGGAAACCCCCCACAGATGGTTATTAAGTACCACCAAGCCCTCTGTGGCCTAAAAAGCTACTGAACCTTAAATCACAGGAAATGAAGTGAGTGTTTGGGGACGTATGACTGTAGTCTCATATTTGCTTTTCTAAGTATTTTCTTAATATTTTATTACTAGAACATGTTGAACCAGGTTGACCTTTGATTTGACCCATTATGGTCTTTAAGTACAAGCTATTACTTTTATCAACTAGAGGTCAAGGTCTTTTCACAGTAACAGAAAAAGAGCAAGAATTTGGTCAGTAAGGAGAGCCCAGTCTGTACTGTGGTGACAAACTGAAATCACATAAATGAAAGCATTTTCTTCTATTTAAGTATATCCAGACCTTAAGCATAAAGCTCTCATACTCTAGAAAGCTGAAATGTAATACATTGGGAAAAGTTTTCATATATACTATTCCTGAATTTCTGCAGTTTTTAAAACTTGAACAGACTGGCATATTAAAAAAAAAAAAAAAAAAAAAAAAACCCACCGAGGGGGGAAAAGCAAACAAAAACTCTGGATTAGTTTTATTTTCCTTTNTTTCACATGCCTTTATTTCATGGTTCATCGTATAGGAAGAATTGAATAATTGAATAGATGATGATACAATGAACTAAACATTAAGAACAACAACTACTTTCTCAGTCCAGTACAGCTGTTGGGCGATGTTTGTTTTATGGTGCTGCAACATAGTCCATCAAATTTGTCACAAACAGAACTTGTAGGTCCTCTCTAGTATAAAATTTCTAGAACATATTAATCACATTACACTCATCTCCTAAACTATAGTTTAGGACTTTTTCCTCCGAAACTGGATGAATTGGTTTTTGATTTATATGGCAAGGTCCTGGCTGCAGCGACTGCCATGTCTCGTGTATGAGGAGATGCCCAGGGCTGCCCCCGGTGGGACGTGGCCAGTTCCAGCCCACTCCAACCCACCCACCACAGGGCACCACCATGGTGGTGATGCCTTAGGGACATTGATTTAAGAAAGGGCAAATTGCCTGTCAAAGAAAGAAAAGGGGAACAAAAAGGAATGAGAAAAAAGCTCTGCAGACACCGAGGTCAGTGAAGCACAAGGCAGGAGGAGGTGCTCCAGGGGCTGGCACTGATATTCCCCTTCAACTGCTGGTGAAGTTCGCTGTCTGTCACCCACACAGAACGATTCAGGAGCAGGCTCCTGGGAGCAGCTGCGGCCCATAGGGGACCCATGATGGAGCACTCCATTCCTGAATGACTGATCCTGTGGGAAGGACCCATGCTGGAGCAGGGGGACTCCACAGGGATGAAGGAGTGGTTTATGGACAGACCACAAACTTGATTCCCCATCTTCCTGCACCACTCAAGGCAAGAGAAGGTGGACCTGGGAATGAAGGAGTGAAATTGGGCCTGGGAAGAATGGGGAATTGGGGGAAAAGTTGTTGTTTTCATTCGGTTTAATTTATATTGTTTTGTTTGCCTCCAGTTTTAGGCTGTTCATCATCTTATTCTATTTTTAATTCTATATAAATTAATTTTCCCCAAATAAATTCTGCTTTGCAGACAGTAAACAGTAAGTAATCTCCCTGTCTTCATCCCAGCCCATGCTTTTCCACCTTATTTTCTCTGCTGCCCTGTCTAGGATGGGTAATGAGAGCGGTCTGGTTGAAGGTCAGGTAACCAGCCAAAGCCAACCCACCGTAACAGTGCAACCAAAATTTGGAAGCTTTAATCTTTATTTCCTAGGAAGAAATTACTTGGTGTAGATATTTTTACTTCTAGGGAAAATCTATACAGCTATTTGAACCACTACAGTGTGATTTTCACTTCACATTTCATAGGATCATATTAAGTTTTCACAAGAAATCTCCAGTAAAATACTTGTAGCGCTGAGAAGGTGTAAGAGACATAGAGGACTCTGGAAATAAGTGTGAGAATGCCAAATTTTCCAGTATTTCCATTGTGTAAGGTTTCCACCTGACATTTTCATTTAATCCTTAATATCTTGTGAAGATAGTTAAGAAGCATGTGAGCATGTAGGCATGTACTGTACTATGGCAGGGCTGATTTGTCTAAAACAGTGAAAGGACAATTATGAGCTTTTTCTGTGCATCTTTTCAAAGAGATTTAATTAAAATGAAGTAGAGGCAGGAGCTGGACTTGTCAAGTATACAGTTCTGCACTTTCAGCAATTAAACATAGGTGAAATGAACTTTTCTATTGTTGATTATGTATAGATGTATGATTTTACCTCCTGGTAAAATAATAATTGTTTGAAGTAACTTAGATGTCATGCTGCAACTAACAACACAACACAAAACAAAATACTGAAACCAAACTTTCTTTTTTTTAGCATTACTGTTTTCCACATGCAAGTCTTGGTAAAAAAGCTGATAATGTAATATATTCCTTTTAGCTATTCAGACATGGATTGCAAATAAATTTTGACATTTTTAGAAAACTCTAAGATGGATTTTTTAGTCATTTTATTAGCCAGCATACAGTGGGTGTGAATAATACAGTGATTACAAAGCATGCACTTTTACTGCTATGAAACAACTTATAGCGTTTTTTAAACACAGTGAGATATTATAATACGTTTCATCGTATCTTGCACAGTATTTTTTCTATAGTAGCTATGTTGATTAAATAAGTGACCGGAAATAAAAAGGAAATGTATCCAACACTACCTTAAAATGTTCCTTATTGATAACTATGCAGGATGACCTATGCTTTAATCTCATTCCATTCAGCAGTTATGAAATGGTTGAGTGCAAAGCAGTAGTGCTTTAATGTAAGCATGAGTTGAAAGTTAGACCAGGGAAAAGACTGCTCTGGGAGGCTAGAAAAGAAGGATAATTTTTCCAATACAGGTGTTTCAAAATCTGATATTTTATCAAATGGTGTCACTTGACCTAATCAAAAAGATGTTTGTTTTGGAGATAAGCAATACCAAGTCATAGAGCAGGGCCTCTGTGTATGGAAAAGATTTACATAGCATGGTCAAACCTGTCAAATGAAATAATGTTTTTTCCTTTTCCCAGAGCTATGAAAATATGTGTGCTGATAAAACTCATCTCTCAGAATCATACAAACTTATATTCACAATCAGAAGAGAAGAATTCAAGACTGAACAGGAACAGGGCCATTATTTATCTGAAATATGATATATTCATCTAAGGATGCTTAGGCTCTCTCAGTCTCTTTGTGTATTTTAGTGAAAGTAGGAGTGTGACACATGGAACTGCATGTTCCAAGTTGCTTTAACAACCAACTGCAGCAGCTCAAGGCATGGCAATACCTGGTCTGGCTGAGCTGGTGTTCTTTTCCCCATAGCAGCCCTCACAGTGCTGTGCTTTGCATTGGTAGCTAGAAGGGTGTTCATAACACATCAGTGTTTTGGCTACTGCTGAGCAGGATTGACACAGCATCAGCACTGTAACATTCCTTTTCCAATTGAGGACAAGATTCTGGGAGGGGACACGACCAGGCCAGCTGACCCAAACTAACCCAAAGGATATTTTATACCATATGACGTCAGCTCATATAAAAGCCAAGGAAAGAAGCAGGAAGGAGAGCATTCGTTGTTTCCAATGGCTGCCTGCTAAGAAACCGCTATGCATTGTTGAAGCCCTGCTTGTAGGGAAGTGGCTGTACATTGCTGCCCATGGGAAATAGAGGAAAAACTCTGCTTCACTTTTTGTGCACGCAAGCTTCCCCTTGTTTCCCCATGTTCATAAAATTTTTGTTTATGGAGCATGGGATTGGACTGTGTTTCATTGAATGTTTCGTGCAAAAAGAATTAAAAGAGGTGTTAAATAGTGATGCAAGATGAAATCTCCTAAGACATGACTCTGTAATTGACTGAAGAAATTAATCAATCTAATCTTAAGTGAAGATCAACCATTTTATGGATTTACTAGTAATAATAAATTAACAATACACAAACCAAGTTCAACACTAGTTTGCTGATAACCATAACTCATTTTCATGTATATTGAGTAGCATCTTCCGCATTATTTATTCAATTTAGTGCAAATACTGTTTGCTTGAAGAAATAATTTTTACTAGAGATTTTTTCTGATCTACCATTAACAGATCAATTTATACAGAGTACAGCACTCAGTTTGTCAATCTTTTTGTTTCTACTGATAAATTATTTAGTTCAAGCAAATTATTGACAGCATTCATGCTTGAAATCAGGGTATAAACTACATCTAGTGACCTTAGAGAACCATAATAAATCACCATATTATCTGTATAAATCTCTACTAATGACCTAATATATAGCGATGACAGGTCATTCATACAGATTAGAAATAAAAACTGAGTTCATTCAAGGGCTTATAAAATCCATAATCACTATTTAGCATATCAAATTAATTATAGATTATAGCATTTCATCTACACACATTTAGATTACAACATCACTGTCTAAAGCATAAATCAAAATGCAACTAAATTCTTACACATTGAGATAATATCAGCATTTTTGACTCTTCAAATTTATTATGAATTATTTCTCTGGTTGAGAAGAAAATAAATTAATTGTTTAACTATGTACTGTTAGGAAGTTGCTATACCTCTGAACAAGAGTGACTAAAATTGCTGCAGATTTTATCTGCAAGAACTGATAAGGAAATGGAAAGTTCTACAAAACACGAGCCATTGTCAAGGGTGGGGGGATGGGTATCAATGAATCAGTCTCTGCTCTGATTTATACCCTTTTCAAACACACGATGGTGGATTTCAGTGGTTATAAATCATTATGTCTCTATCAGAACCAATGGAAAGATATGTGTTTAGGCCATGTGAAGCTCTGTCCAACAACTATAGGTAGAGGCTGCCAAGAACTAGAGGACAAAGATGAATTTTGCCCTGTCTGATTTACTGAAGGCCTTAGATGACAATGCAAGTACTGCCTGAAAAATAAGTCTGTGTTTTTTTCATTGATGGTTATCAGTGGATGTAAATGAAAGCCCAGTCTTTTTTTTCTCTGTCATTTAACATCACCTATTTTGCAACCTCTGGAGTAGCCAAAGTAGGAATACATATTAATTGTTTTATTCCATTTGCTCACAGACTATGTCAAATTTGCTCTGTCAGCACTCTCCCTCATTCAATATGTACCTGCCAATGCATAATGTCATCCTTGTTCTTAAAAACTGGAAGGAGTACAAAAAAGAGGAAAACAAAATATTATTACTACGGGATGGCAAGTCAGAGCTGTCCTCATCAATAAAAGACATTATCTCTTAGGGTCATTACTGTTTTACATGCTTTCCCTTGCTTTCAAACACAAACACCCCTACAAACGTAAAGGGTAAAAAGAAGGTTTTTTTTCTTCTTTCTACATCTCTGTGATGAAAACAGGGAAAATAGCATGATCCTGATTGAATTGTAATTTGTTCTGGCCAACTGTGATGAAGCTATAAACTAAAGTGAGGGCAGGGTTTTCCTTGAAGGTTGTGACAGTTCACATAAAAAATTCTGATGCTTTAGCACATTAACACCCTAAGGGAAAAGACCTATATGTGAGGTCAGAAAGAGAGTCTGAGATTTCTAAGACAATTCATACCCAGGGCTCAGAGGCGGCTCTGCAAGCAGAAGACACTGACGTTATAGGGTAGGTACAGTAACAAAAGATGTTCATAACCTCAGGGAAAGACACTGAGCTGATCAGAGGCTAGTGCAAAAATCCTCATGTGCAGATTCCTGGTTTCATTTAGGTTTCTTCTTGTAAAAGTTGAACAAAAGCTAGTAGGTAGTATTCTTTGTGACAATGGTGTTTTATTTTCTGGTGTCTCCTTCTAGGGACAAGTATTTATCTAGTGAAGATTAAGGGGCAGATAAACAACCAGTGTTTATGGGCTGCTACTTACTTTGGAATATTAAGGAAAAAAAGGCCCACCCTGAACTACACTAAGAAGGAAACAGCAAGAGAAAATATAGGTGTTACAGACAGCAAAGGAGTAGAGGTAAAAGAGTAAATGCAGCTGGCCAAACCTGACTAGTGGCTAAACCAAGATGACAATGACATGAGAAATGGCAGAAATGAAAAACTATGTATAAACAGAAGCATTACCTTACAGAACTGCTGACCAAGGTGGAATTTTCCAGGGCAACTACGTAATGAATAACAAGTAGGTATAAAAAGTCAGCAAAACTGAGATGCCTAGGGAAAGAGTAAGTAGAATAGCTGGTGGTAAAGATGAAGAAACTGGACTGTGAAAAGAGCTGTAGAAAAGGGTAGTAAACCATGTCCTTGGGACTGATCAGAAATACATGTCACCTAGCCCAGTGTTTGAATACCCCAGTTTAGAGCTGGACACAGAAACTACTCTTTCCATTCTAATCATGTCTGATGACACCTCCAAGATGATGAGGGACACAAGGCTATTTTCCCTATCATCAGTGAGGGAATATCAGGATATTATTCCTAACATCAGAGAGGGGATGCCTGAAGCTTACAACTTACCAAGGCCTTTTCCTCACCTTACCATTTTAACTGTCTCATTACAATGCCTTTTTTTTNACTTTTATCTATAATTGAGTGGTTTAAACTGTAGACTTGAAGAATACCCCTCACTCCACCTATTTTGTGCTGTCTTTACTCTCGGGAGGCTGTTCATCCCCAGTGCAAGAATAGTAATTCAAGTCTTTTAATATGGATAAAAACAACTGCCAGATTACAGGATTTCTCTATCAAAGGTTTCTGTATTTTGTGATGAAAATTACAGTGATCAATGAGTTAAACTCCAGTTAAAACCCTCCTTGATACTTTCTAAATCATGCTAGAGAAGTTTTAAATATGTTGTACTGTCTTGTCCTGTCATGCAGGTTATTTACATTTGGTTTTAATTAAGATACTCTTTATTCTCAGCAACAGGAGAGAATTGAATCTGTGCATTTTGCCCTTGCTGATAAAACCCCATGGTTCAAACAGAGGAGTTGAAGAGAAAAAACTGGGGGGAAAATAAAGCGAACTGCACTTTTAAATGGGGTAATGATATAGTAAGGAGAATTTACGTGGTTGAATCCAGCAGTTTAAGTTGGAATGTATAAGGCTGAGAGCCAAATACTACTTTTTTAATCTGTCATTTTAAAATATGCTTGTACACACTCTGACATACCGTGGCATCTAAAAAAACCTGGGTATATTTTAGATTAACAGTATGCATCTTTAATTATGTTCTCTGAAGTTAATAGTTTTGAGAATTTTGCTGTATTAAAGAGCTTAAGCCCATCAAAAAGGTTTTTCTGAGCCTCTCTGACTCTACATCATAGCAGCCACCAATGTCAAACCAGTCCCCAGGGGATTCTCAGATGCATGCACCTTAAACTTCTTCCTACAGAGATTTAAAGAATTGCTGCTTAGTACTTACACTCCAGCTTTGTTCTCCATGTAAAATATTCAGCTCTGTACTACTCTATGTGACTGTACATCAGCTGATAGCCAGCAGGACTAGGTTTTCAGATTAAACAGCATTAGCTCTGATTAAAAGAAGCAGTACCCAAAGGCAGTAACTGCTATCAAAGTTGAGCTTCAAGTAAACTTCTCTGTGTAACTAACTGTTGTTCATGATGATCATGCTTTATTGCTGCAGCTCTCCAGTGTCAAGTGATAATAAGCACATAAGATATAAAAACCAAAAAGAGATTAATCCTTGTTGCATATCAGACAACAGAGTGGCTCATTTAGATTTTCCTAACAGCATTAGGCACCATAAGGTCAGAAGTTGCATACAACATGTTGATTTGAATCTTCTGTTCTCACCATTTCTTGTTACACCCACATACATTCAGAAACTTAAAAGAATAAACTATTTACTCACTAGATTCATGCATGGAGGAATGGCCAAATCTCACAAGCACCAGGTGCTGTGTTGAGTTTGCTAATTGTAGTTGAACTTTGGGATCTCAGGCTTCAAGAATGACCTTGGTAAGCCAGAACAGATAGGGCTTAGGAAATCATGTTTGTCATATATTTTTGGGGTAGAAGGTATTTCTAAAGTCCTCCAACTCTTAATATGTGCTGAAAGCAGGCCTAACTAAAGCTTAATCAGGCAGCTCAGGGCAGATTTTGATGAGTTGTTGAATTTTCAATGATGCAGATTCTATAATCTTCATGAGAATATTTTTTCAAGACCATTTTCTTTCTTTTAACCTAATATGTTGCCAAAAATTCTGTTACATCCATTTAGCATGTAACTGTGATAATAGTCTAACTTCTTATTCTTTACAGATCCTCTTAGTCCACTGAAGACAGTGGCATTCTTTTACAGGAGTACACAGCCTGCTTCCTCATCTTTTCCTTGTATGTTGGCTTTTGTAGGACACTTTTAACAGGTTGCCAGTTAGATTTATGACTATGACTTCTATTCATGAGTCAAGCCACATTTTGAACTTGTCCATTCAGTCCATATCTTTCTAATTACAAGAATGCCATGGAAGTTCAAGTATTTTACCCTCACTCAAAGATTCAGTCAACATAAAAGGCACTCTAGCTGACTTGGCACAATTTTACTCTTGGCACCTCTGTACTGACTGCTCTCTGTCACCTTCTTGTTCTTTATGCATCTGGATATACATTGCAAGAGGATTCAATTCATACTCTAAACTGGTCCTAGGGTGAGGCTGACCTACCTGAAATTTCCCTAGCCTTCTTTACTTGTCCTTTGAAGATAGAAATGACAGCTGTCTTTTCACAGTCACCAGGAACTTTTGCATTAGAGACCTTCCCCAATTATTATTACTTTCCTCCTGAGCATCACCAGCCACTCAGTAGAGGTGATTATCCTATTGTACTCCACGTTGGTATGACCTTGACCTCACCTTGAGTGCTCTGTTCAGATCAGGGTCCCACAATTTAAGAAGGTGAAGGTCCTTGAATGCATCTGGAGGAGAGCCAAAAAGCTGGTGAAAGGAGTAGAAGGAATTTCCTATGTTCCACAGTTAAGAACTTTGGGCTTGTCTAGGTTAGAGAAAAGAATGAGTGATGACCTCACTGCTCTCTACAGTTTCCCGTGGAGGGGAAGAAGAAAAGCAGGGCCTGATCTTTTCTCCCCTGTACCCAGTGACAGGATGCATGGGAATGATGCAAAGCTGTGACAGGGGAGATTTAGACTGGATGTTAGCAAGGATTTGTTTACCAAGAGGGTGGTCAAACTCTGGAACAGACTTCCTATAGAGGGGGTGGATGCCCCAAGCCTGTCAGTGTTTAAAAGGCATCTGGACAATGCCTTTAATGATAATTTTTAACTTTTGATCAGCCAGATCATGTCCATCCTCTCATCCACCAGCACCCCTAAGTCCTTCTCAGCAGGGCTGTTCTCCACCTGTCCATCCTCCAGCCTGGATTGATACTGGTGGTTTCCCAGACCCAGGTGCAGCACCTTGCACTTGGTCTTGTTAAACTTCATGAGATTACCATGAGCCCACTTCTTGAGCTTGTCCAGATTGCCCTAGATAGCATCCCATCCTTCAGGTATGTCAACCACATGTCAGCATGTCAACTACATGTCAGTACATCAGCAAACTTGCTGAGAGTGCACTCAATCACTTTACCTATGTCATTAATGACTGGTCCCAGTACAGATCTCTGAGGGATACCAATTGTCCCTGATGTTCATTGGGACTCTGATGCATTGACCACTACACTCTGGATGCAACCACCCAAGGATGTCCCTTTCCACAATAGGGGGATTGGAATTAGATTATCTTTGAGGGTCTTGTCCTCATTCTAAGGTTCTATGACATAGCAAAGACATGGAAATAGAATAAAAGTTTGAAAGAAAATGAAAGCTGCCATAAACCTGTCTTTTTATTTTCAACAACCCCTCATTGTCTGACATTTATTTACAGTCTTCTGACATAAACTCATTAAAGCTTCAGACTGAAAAAAAGAAAAAGACAGATTTCTCCACACTCAGAGTCAATGGAATCATTGCAGAAAAAATTACTAATGTAGTTTTATACCTGTAGCTATGAATTCAGATTAAGATGATAGTTATTTTCTTGTATAACTTTGTGATGTTAAAGTGAAAATTCTTAAAATAAATTAACAATAACATTTTTTATATTTTTTTTACTGATTCAATCACTAAGCGATGTTGTCTTAAGAAACAAAGAAAACCAGCAAAGAATTAATAGAAAACAATGAAGATTTAGACTATTTATAGAGTGCTGTAATAAACTTTTAAAATTGCTCAAATTACCTATTAATTTTTTTCCAAGCAAGATACTCATCATATACATGTTAGACATACAAACATTCAGAGAAATTCCATTACTTATCTCATTATATATTTTCATTGTTTGCTCATAGTCTATTAATAATTCAAACACATTTAATCTCTTTATGTGTCTCAGAAAAAAAGTAAAACAAAAAAATCACTTCTAGACATGTATCCATGGATCATTCATGTCAGTAGGGTTATTTCCACTGCCTTCCATTCATTTGCAGTGAAAACCTAAAAATAATTTCTAGAGGTTTCTGAGCCTTCTTGAGTCAACTGCACTGTAACTTGATTATGAGACCTCAATACAAGATGCAGCTCCATTATAGTCCACTGCTAAAACCCAAAAGAATAGCATTAAGATTTGGTGGGTTTCCCAAGGAAAAATGGAATCCATGAAAGATAGGGCATTTGTCCCCAGAACTATTAACAAGTTTAAGGTGAATTCACTGTATCACTTTGACAAGAGAAAAAATTAGTATATTACTGAATAGAACTATTGGCAGAAGAAGATATCCATGGTAGCTGGTACTATGCATGACATTACATCATTAAAAGTGTTTGTACTTGAAAACACAATGCAGTCTAGTAATTTCAGGAAATAGATCATATCTCTGCTGCCAGAAAGGAGAGTTACACTGAGTCTTCCATTTGGTATGTGTGTGTGGGGGGGTGTATGTGTCTGGGTGTGGGTGTGTGTGGGTGTGTGTGAATGTTTTAGGCACCGTGGGACGTGAATAGTTGTGTAAATCAGACCTTTTGCTTAGACTTTCATGATCCACCTTCCCATAGAACCTTCCCTGAGCCTTCTCCCACTCCTTCCACTCTTGCCCATAGCCCAGGAATCCATTTCAATTTTGCCCGGGGCCATCAGTCCCCACTTGCCGCACAGGCAGCTCCTGCAATTCCAAGAACTCAGCCCATAGGGATCGACCAGGGATCCTCCAACCCTTCCTGCACCCTGATACACCCTGCCAGTATTTCAGAGAGGTATTTTGCCAGCTTAGGAATTGAAGTGGAAAAAGGCTGCTGTGAGTGGCATTAAATTAAATATATCTTAGCCTCGTAGGTTACCTGAAAAACCGTGAGAGAAATTACGTGATCAGTCTGTATTTAGGCTTCTACAATTAAAATAAATAGATTTTAAGGGAATATAATAGTTGGAAAATAGGGAGCATAGAAAATAAAGACATGTAGTTTAAGGATAATGAGCTTAACTCATGCAAGTATAGACTGCATCATTCAGAGACATACCAATTTAACTGAAAAAATAGCAATGCTAGATACAGTTCATAATTATTTAAGGAAAGTATTTTCTTTCCTAGCAAGGAAAGGAAATAAGGAGTGGGATAAAATCACATTCCCTAATTTCATGACTTCGGACACCAGCTGTATACTCCAAAGATTTTTTGTTTTATTCTTGAAATCTTCCTGCTGTCATCTAGCATTACTCTAGATAGATTTGAAGTATGTTGGTAAAGATGAATCACTAATGATAGATTTTTATTTGTATTAGATTTGTTTGATACTATGCAATCAAAGAGCAGTAACAGTGAGGTTAGATTTTTTAGAAGAAAGAAATAGCATAGAAATTAATACAACAATCAGAGGAAAAAGTAAGTGTTATCTCTCAGAGCTTGCTAAATCATCTTGGAAAATACCTCACTGCATGTCTTAAACTGACATAAATCGGGTGGTGATTTGATCTGCCTAACATGAAAACCTTCAAGTGTTTGGAGGAATCTATTCTGTTTTGTTTTCATGGAGTATCAGGAACTATGAAATTGTGTTTTCCACTTACTTGAAGCACATAAAAATACTCCACAGTAAAATTTCAATTACTTGGTCCCAGATCTTGGTAACGTTAAATGAAACAGGCATCATATCTCTGTTTTTTTCATCATAGCAGATGAAGGTTAATAATGAGCATTAGGTATCCAATAACATGTGTAGAGTTGACAGCTGACATGTCAATCAGCAAATTCCTGGATGTTTCCTCTACTGGAATTGTTTTTTGTTTATTGAAACCTAGGACTAAGAACTAGCAACTGCTAGGCTGTTCAAATTGTTTTGAGCACAAATTTTGTAAAGAACAAAACAGGCCCAGATACTTTGTGTGTTTAAGAAAGAGGTCAGCTCTCAATTTTATCATGACTAAATGCCTGCCATTCAGACATGCTTTTCAATGCCAAGGTTTTTATTAGGTACTCTTTTTGCATACATGGTGTAAGATGTCATGTGCATGTATATGAATCAACATGACTAAATACATCTTTTACTTCTTTGTCCAAAGAAGCACAGTTGTAAAAGCTGTATAGCTCCAGTTAGGTGGTCTGGATACACACAAGACTTTTCTAAAGCTTCTGATGTTGAAATGCCTACCCATTGTCATCAACTAAAAGAGCACATGGGGTGGGGTGAACTCAAAGCTTCTCAATTATTAAGCAGAAGACGATTTAAATATCCACTTTCTTTTGGTCTAAGTAAGTAAATGTCTCTGGACCTTGAGTCTGATGTGCAGAGGAAATGAACAGCAAGTTTTCTCTTTGACTCTGAAAAACTGGAAATAAATAGATATGTAAATATGATCAAATTAATCAGCACTGAGTTTTAGGGAATAGCATAATGATGTATACTATTGGCAGCTGTATATTGTAATGAGCAAGAGATGTTACTTAAGAGATCTTTGCAAGCTATGAATATGAATCAAATGTTAAAAAGGCAGTAGAAGATGAAAAATAGAAAGTAATCATCAGGTGAGCACTAAAAACATCATGGAAATCACCCGGGGGAAAAAAGAAAAAAAATACTGCAGTGAAAATGGAGTATGGACAGCTAGACTTGTTCTAACTCTACTGGCAGAAATTCATAGGCTAGAAAAATGAAATAAATAACTTAATTTTTTGCCTCATTTTTAAGAACTATGCCCTACAACATTTAGGGGAACAACTTCTAATTCAAAAACCACCAAAAAAAGAAGCCTTAAGTTTGTTTAAATAACAAATCAGTTCTCTTAGGAACATCACAAATTTACTGAGAACTGCTGGCTGAATAATAGTACAGAAACAAATTTTCATTACAACCAAGTTATTTGTTATGAAAAACAGTCTTCTCTACTGACAGATATGGAGTTACACTCTCTCCTAAATCCTAGAAGAAAATATCTTCTCCGTTCTATCACTGTTCTCTCTGCTATTACTATTTGTTTGTTATTTATAATGACACCTATGGACCTTCTTCATAATCAGATGTCTGACTTGCAGGGCACTATACAAGCACAAAACACCAAAAACTAATCTTCCATAGAACTAGTAGTTTTTCTAATTCATCTAAGCGGAAAGAGAGAAGCTCTTGTCCTCTTTGCACAATCAGAAAGGACATGAAAAGATGGACTCACTTGTTTATCTGTGCCATAAACTTCCATCCAAACCTGCTGATCTTCAGTCTTGCTTTCTAGTCAAACTCCAGTTCATTCCACTTGCTGCACGCCGGACTCATGTCATCCTCATCAGTCATGTTGTAACGTTATTGATAAAAAACATTAATGAGCTGTAGTGAACATGGCTTACCTTCTTATTGAGTCTTTTATTTCTTCATATCTATTATAAGATACTTACCATTGTCACACAATGTGTCTATTTTCTTTTCAAAAAGAGCTATATCTGGTATCTAAAATCTGCCTGTATTTTTCAGGTACCACTGATAACTGTTATTGTCATCCAGAGGCAGAATTCCCTGGATGGCAGTTTACCCACAAAACACTTAGCCACATCTGTCTGCCACATCTAGGACCCACAGCTTGTAGAGGCATATTAAAGTCAGAAATGCCTGTGATTTTTAGGGTATGACATCTTTGACAGAGTAGTCCCAAAGTGCCCAAGAGCAGTAGTGGCTAGCTAATCAGATGTGTTGTAACAGATTGTTCATTGTCTATGAATAAGAGCTTTAGACATGTGTATCCACTTTCGCAAGACCACACAGACCTGTGCTTGAGTTATGACAGTTTTGTTCTGCCCTGTATCTCTTCCATCCTTTCTAGTACATGTCCTCCTGCACTCCTTGACTTTCATATATCTCCTTTCTGCTCATAATATTCATACAAGGAAATCCACTAAGGATATTTTGCCGAATTAAAATTCACTTCTCATTAATGTGAATAAAGCTTAAATGAATCACTTATCCTGCAGTATTTACTGACTTACAGATAATAGTCTTGCATTACAACTAACAGGTAAAGGTCAGCTTGTGTGATTCACTGTTAATTTGTTTTCATTTAAACTAATTTACTTAGAATTTGTATGGCATGGTTCCCTAAGCAAATACAGCAAAAACTATGACCTGATGACAAGCAAAATCATTGAATTATAACAGAATTATTAATAAAAAGAGTCTTTCTACAATTTGTTAAAAATCTTGGGAGATATTAGAAACTTATTTATGTAAGATATGGAAAGTACATCTGTACTATAATTGCATATAAATTAAAAATTTGCCTAGGGAGACTATACAGTGGTCATAGTTTTAAAATGATTGGCAGATACATTACCATTGATTGTCCCAGGAGAAGGATAATGAATTCCGTGTTTTGCTTTTTTTTCTCATTTCCAAGGAGAATGTTAGTGTGTTCTTTTGTTTG
Organism: Scytalopus superciliaris; assembly: GCA_013400415.1. Lineage (NCBI taxonomy): Eukaryota > Metazoa > Chordata > Aves > Passeriformes > Rhinocryptidae > Scytalopus > Scytalopus superciliaris. The sequence goes on from VXBX01006665.1 coordinate 54,989, forward strand.
TGATGCTTGACATTGTCATAAGTAGATTAAAAAACATGAAGTCACTTACACTACTGGTCTTGTTAATAGCTAATTGGGTTATTTTGACTTTCTGTTAACTTAGGAGACACAGAGCTATGAAAAAAGAATGGATAGCAGTCTTGTTGGATGATGGATATAGTTAAACCTACAGGGGATTCAGAATTTTAGGGTAAAAAACAGCTGCAACTCCCTTGATGGACTGAGGTCGACATGCTCCCCAATAAGGTGATAATCATCTGTTCAGAGAAACACAACAGCATGTGCAATGACATAGAGACTTCATGGCTCCCCTCCATTCAAATTCCAGTAGAATGAGAGAACATTGTGGAACTGAGACCATACAGTGCCTGTCTGACAAAGGTGAATCAAGATGTTCTGCTGCTGAAGCTAAAAACCATGTAAAACCCCCTCCTCAGGTGCCAACCCACGACCACCACTACCTTCCCATTAGGAGGGGAAACATAAGGAAATTTGTTTCAAGTACAGGCAGATAAGATATTTTCAGTTTCATTGGATCTTTTATTAGAATGTAGCTTTTCCATTTGTAGACAGGAAAACCAAAGATATTCTATAACATTCTTTTAAAATTAAATGTCCTTGTTCTTTGGTTTATTTATTGCAGTATGAGAAATAATGTATTAATTTAAAAAAAACTTTGCCAGCAGAGGATCTGTCGTAGGTGATTTGACTTAGGACAGGTTGGAACATCTGAAGGCTATCATTAACTTGTAGTTTTGCATGATTGTAGCATGGGAATGACAGGAGGCCAAAAGTAGCCAGAATTCTTAGCTCAAAACACTCTTTTATTTCCCATTAACAGCAGACAATTACATGTTTTACACTCTGCTCATTCATTGGGCTACACAGACATCTTCCCTTTGTTACAATGTATTTATTTTTTTGTTAATAAAGTCATATTTGGGCAATTATTATTAGACATCACATCATATGATAGGTTATGCTCTTCTCTAGTGACAAATGTATGTAGTGATTAACACTGTTCATAGTAATACACAACAGGACGCACTGCAATGTTGTGGCAAAAGCAGGAAAAGAACAATTAGGAGATTTGGCATCAAATTTCTTTGAACTGACACATGTTCAATATGCCCTAAGTACCTTTCTTTTTCTTTTTTCCTTTTCTGAACAGTGTCACTAATTCCATCAATAAAACAATACCCTACATAGTAAGTTTGTATTTTCTGACAAAATTTCTCAGAAATGCAAAAAAATTCAAACATGCTATACCTGATATCCAATTTTATCACATACTAATAGAAACAAGTATAAACTTTATTTCAAAAGTTCTCCTCCAGAGTGAAATGTAAGAAATGTGAAATCTTATTAGTCTCTAAATATGCTTATCTTGCTCATTTTGTCATACAAACCCATTAATGATAGATCCTAAATTTAATTCTAAAATATCTTAATAGCCAAAGTAATCTACTTACCATTTGAATAACAGCCTCTCGAACCTAAATATTGGGAATATTCCATTAAAGATGGATTATCTAAAAAACAGATAATTAAACATGAGTGGCCATGAGACCTGAATGTGTGTTTACTTTTGTCTCATAATGTTAGTGGACTTTGTGAACAGAACTGTGTTAAGTATGAATTATTTCTTATTAATTTAATTGGTAGTGCAATCTAGTAAAGCTTGTCACATACAAGAGAGTTATTAGTGTATTTCAGGCTATATCTTTCCAATACCACATATGCCAAGGAATTTTATGTCTTTATTTATCTCTTGGGAGACATTTTTTTTCCTTAACAGAGTGTTGTTAATCTGTTCCCCAACACAAGTTCCTATAGCTGGCAAAACCTGTGGGAACACCTACATGAGCTGAGATCTGGTAGGACTTCAGTCTAGGTTACTAGCATCACCTGAGAGTATGCAATTGTACAGAACTCTTCACTGTCTAACTTAGTTTATTAGTTTTTAATTTAAGACGACATCAATAAATATTTTTTGCTGGATTATTGTTGTCATTTAACCCCAGTCAGCAACTAAGTACCATGCAGCTGCTCACTCACTCCCTCACCCTCCCCTCAGCGGAAAGAATTGGAAATAAAAGGTAAAATTCACAGGTTGAGATAAGAGCAGTTTAATACTAATACTACTAATACTAGATCATTGATAATAATTAGTGATAAAGAGAGAGAGAGAGAGAGAGAGAGATAAAACCCAACAGAAACAAGCAATGCCAGACCATTCCTGATGTCGTGGGTTCGACCTTGGCAAAATACCAACCCCCCCCCAAGACACACACAGTCCCAGTGACAGGAGGGAAGGGAAAAAAACTGAAACTGGAAAAACTATATACATATATTTACAGGAAAGTTACAATACATATATGTACAAATATAAGAAAAAACAACAATAACTTTATCCCAAGCTGTCCTCCCCAATAACACACAGATTCCACCACCCAAAACCCACAGGAAAGAAAAACTAAAGATGTTCCCCTGAAAGAACGCCCAGCAAAGCAACATCAGACAAGAAGTATTTACTTCCCAGAGCCCAGAACTGCTGTGGGCATCTCGGCAGGGAAGCGGCAGGGCCTGTCGCTCTGGGAGCAGCAACAGGGAGTCCTCCCCACCACACCACATGGAGAGAGGGAGGGCAAGAGAGCGAGGATACCTCCCCCACTAGATTTATACTCGACATCAGATGATATGAAATACCTCTTTGGTTGCTTAAGTCAGGTGATACTTGCCCCTCTAAATCTACGGGGAGCCCCATGGCCCAAAAAACTGAGGCCTGCTAAATTTGGTTTCAGGCCTAACTAAACTAAGGCCTTAATCTGACTTTGGAGGTTTATCAAACCCATCACACCTGAGTAACACTACCTATTGGCTTTTCGTGGACCTCCCTGCTGGCAAAGCTTGGGGAACTAGAAAAGCCTTAGGGTAAGAACTACTCAGCAACAACCAAAATATCGGTGTGTTATCAACACTATTCTCATATTAAATCCATAACATAACAGTGCACCAGGTATTAAGATGAAAATTAACTGTACCCCAGCTAAAAACAGGACAATTGCCTACTCTCTGTTTAATTCAATAGTTATTCTCCTTTTAGGGGCAATAGAAAATGTTCAGAGAAACATCCTGCCCCATCAACACCCAAAACCGGTGGGGCACTATGGCAAAATATTTCCCCAAAAATTTTTGTTCTAATCCAATTTAGGTTTATTTTGATGTCTGAAACATGTATGGTATTATGTGATATAACTCTGGAAAGTCTCAATATAATTATAAGCTTTCAATACCCTCATAATCTTTTTCATCTCATGTCTTCCAACATCATCCTGATCAATGAACTTGACAGTCCTAATATATTCACTGGAAAAATCTATGTCCTCTTGTTTTTATGTTATTATGTATACATGAGATCCTACTTTACTACTTTTCATGTCATTAAAGATCGACTTTTCCAGAGAGGGAACATTTTAAAGATTGTAAAGAGTAAAATTATACAAATACATTTTTTATGGACCCACAGTTAGGATATTAATTTTCTGTCAAGAGTGTACAGCTATCTATAGCAGACAGTTTTATGTCTACAACAGAGACCTACTATAGACAGCATTTTACAATAAATACCTCTAACTCAATATTGTAAATATTGTTTCTTTTGCTGTCTTTCAAATAAGTTTTTCTTCTGTATCACTTAACTAGTATTCATACTTAACAATAAAAAATGTATATTTCTCAATAATTCTTTAAAAAATAAAGACAATATAAATAAATTTGTTTCATAGAATGTGTTCAGAGGTCACAAGTTTTTCATAGTTTTGGATATAAAACTACAGCAGTTTTTATGATGTTGCACTCTTCAAATGGATCACTGAAGAAGAGTAAACCTTGTTGATCAAAGTAAAAGGAGGGAATAGGGCAAAAGCTGTTCGACAAAGTAAAACTAGAAGAGTTTCTGTCATGACTTTTTGCACACTGTTAAAAAACTATATGCCTCCATTGAGAAGCTTTTCTTCTCTTTTCTTGGATTTGGGTACTTAGCTTTACAGCCTCACTCTTAGTTTTGATGATAGATGAGACTTCCACTTCTAACAACCTGAAGAAGCTTTTAAGGCAAGGCATTCCATCTTTGAGATGTATCTGTCTCAAATTGTTCATATTTTCTTTTTTTTTCTCTGTTTTATTCCAAAAGGTGTAGAAGTTTGATTTAGACAGGCATTAGAAATCTTATCCTGCTTCATGTATCTTACTAAAGAAAGTGAAGCCTCAATTCTTGGTTTGAGTCTCTTTCACAGCAGGATTTCAGGGAACAGACAGGATGACCACACCCTTAGGAGATTTACCATCATGAAGACCATGAACACCCGACAATTTTGAGTCATTTGAGTGAATGACAGATAGCTGTCCAGTGTCCGTCTCCTTGACCTGTGTACATCCTCAGCCTGCCCATGTGTCATGGACCATTTTTTTTTCAGGAAGTTCTTCTACATACCTGAGATGCAGAATTCACATACTCTACTTGTTTTTCTTTCTTAAAGCAGGTACAATTACAGATATTTTAACATTTTAAATCTCTATCTTCTTCCACAATACTACCAACCCTTTGCTACATACACTGAATTTGCTAAAATAAGGTGCACTTGTAAGGGAACCTGGAAGCATAAACCAAGTGCAAAACCCAAGCTAAATGAATATAAAGAGTGACAGCTGAGCATTCAGTAAGAGCAAGGTTCTTTTAGAGCCCAAGATTTTGCCAAAACTTGTCATGAGGAATGAACAAAAATGGTTAGGAGTGCATTTATTAAAGGTAGTCCAAACAGGTGAGTCAATTAGGTATTTCAACTGAACCTGCTTTTCTTTGCTCATTATTTCTTCTGCAATTGCTATCAGCTAACACTCAGAATTTGTAGAGAGCAACAACTGAATACAGATGTGAATTTTGACTCTGCCACCGTGTCTTCACATTCTAATTCATAAAATACAGACTGAATATTGTAGGCTTTATTTATCAAAAACTTTAATAATCACACATTAAACACTTTGTTGTGGGTTCGACCTTGGCAAAATGCCAACCCCCCCCAAGACCCGCGTGGTCCCAGTGAAAGGAGGGAAGGAAAAAAAGACTGAAACTGGGAAAAAACTATATACATATATTTACAGGAAAGTTACAATACATATACGTACAAATATAAGAAAAAAACAACAATAACTTTATCCAGAGCTGTCCACCCCAATAACACACAGATTCCACCACCCAAAACCCACACAAAACAAAACTAAACACGTTTCTCTGAAAGAGCACCCAGCAAAGTAATATCAAACAAAAGTATTTACTTCCCAGAGACCAAAACTGCTGTGGGCATCTCGGCAGGGAAGCGGCAGGGCCTGTCGCTCTGGGAGCAGCAACAGGGAGTCCTCTCACACCACCACACCACATGGAGAGAGGGAGGGCAAGAGAGCGAGGATACCTCCCCCACTAGATTTATACTCGACTTGACGTCAGATGATATGAAATACCTCTTTGGTTGCTTAAGTCAGGTGATACTTGCCCCTCTAAATCTACGGAGTGCCCCATGGCCCAAAAACTGAGGCCTGCTAAATTTGGTTTCAGGCCTAACTAAACTAAGGCCTCAATCTAAGTTTTGGGGGTTTATCCAACCCATCACACACTTTGAGATTTTCAGTTCACTCTCAGGCAGAAAATAATTATAGAAAGCATCTTCTTTAGAGACAATTTTCAGTTTGAAGTTCTACAGAAAATTAAAATATCATAGGTAGAGATTTTCAAAAGGTGAGCAGTGAAATCAACTATTATTCCTCCATTCAGAAAACAGCAACAGTAGTGGCAAAAGCCAAATCCTTCAACTGTTTCTGTGAAGTTCAACAAGAAGTCTTTGTTCCTTTAAAAAGTAAAACACACATTACCCAAAATATATCTACCTCAGGAATCCTATGGCAAATATAGTGGACACTCGAAGAGTATTAGGGGAAGTATCATATACCCTTATCCCTTTCACCTTCTTCCCCTGATATTTATTTACAGCAGAGACAAAATAACAAGCAGATAGACCTTGCTCTCATACCATTATTGAAGTTCTTATGCTCCTATCATGAGATATGCTTTTTCCGTCTTTACTTTTTGATGTGTACTGAACTGCCATATTGTTAAACTTTATTTCTGCGAATTATAATTATTATAACGTAAAATACACTATGCTTTATGTTGATTTGGAGATTGTGACTTACATCAAGTTAAAGTTGAAAGAATAATGGAAAGACTTCACTAATGTTCATAAACTTATATTTAAACAGTGATAGCTGTTGAGGTATGTGGTTTCACCTTTGAATATGTAGAAAAGAAAAATCATCTTGTCCCATCAACTTTCATCATGACTTAGATTCACAGTTCAAAATGGGACATAGAGATTCAGAGCACCAGTTTTCATAAATAAAGCATATTAAAAAAATTTCAGAAATCTAATTCAGAAATAAATGAAGATGACAACATATTCCTAGTAAATGCACTCCAAAATGGCAGTTTGGTTCAGTAAATTACAGTACATCCCCACAGACTGTTGTATCAACCCAAAAAGCAGTACCAGTACAGAATTAAACATCCAAATGGCTGAGATTTTCTAAATGAAATGTGTCTTTCAGTCAGCAAAGATTATGCTAAGGTATCTAGCTATGCAATGTTTTTTTGACAGGTGTCATTGTTAAACCAAGGCATTCATAAAAGCATGTTATAGCTCTATAGTATTTATGGGCTTTGGTAAAAACATTGCCTTCAAAACTTTCTGTGTTGTTTTCAAAAGACGATAAAAAAATTTTAGGATTTGATGTTTACATATGTACTATCATTAGTCACTATATTTGTGTAAAAGGATACTAAAAAACATGTATCCTTTAGCACACACCAGTACCAAGAATCCTCATCTAATCATCATCAGCTTTACGAGAAAGATTGAAAGCTAATTCATTGCTAAGACTGTGATGTTTTAATTACCATTGGAGCTGACCCTCAAGACCTCCTGAGTACTGTTTATTGTCTCATACACAATACCATGATTGTCATTTACTGTATTTTCCTAAAGAAAATGTGTCAAATCTGGAAAACTGAGTTGTCCTCCTGAGTGAAGTGAAAGACTAGGCAGTGAAGGTATGGCCACAGTGAAGGGTGAGCAGTAGCTCTGCAAGCAAGGACCTATGCAGAGCTCACAGAGTAGGTCAACAGACTATAATGCCACCGGTTAGAGGGAAGGATCTATCACCAAAATAAAAAACAATTAATGGACTTCTTTGCTCATATTTATTTACAGCAATGTATTTACTCTTCTAGATATGCACTAATGATTATTTTTGTCTAATTCTTCAGCAAAGAGATTATAATTTATTTTTTACACAGTCAATTTCCGGATTTTCAAGATTTTTTTGGTTTTTTTTTAAGTTTTCTGTGGTTAGTAATGAAGTCATCTGGAATTAGTTTTTAAAATTAAAAATTATATTTGAATATGAACTACAAACCAGTTAAGATTGCACAAATATATTCCAGAAAGCTGAGAAATCCATTGATAATATTGAATTGTATTTAAAAGATGACCCAAGAATTAGGAACACATGTCAGCATTGAAAAAGTACCCCAGAATAAACTGTTTGGAACTTTATTATAGCATTTTTACAGGACTCATAACTGTCTTTTCAAATACTTTACACCATATGTTTGCTTCATGTTGCTTATAAAGCTCAAGTAATTTATAAGTCTGCCACTTCTCTGTAAATTGATGTTATGACTGGCTTAAATTTGTCTGATGCTGTGGGAAAAAGCCATTGAATTTTATGTTCTCTATTTTCTGGATGAGCACATCTGCCAAAATGTGTTGCTCCAATGAGTTAATAGAGCTAAATGTAGTTAATACAGGTTGCTATTGAACACTTCTAATTTTGATATGGGCTGCACTCAAAAATCAAGGCTACTGAGGAGGAAATGGTTTAAGTTATTTAAATGTTACTTCATCCTTTTACATTCTCTGATAAGTATTTCTAAAGTGGTCTATTACAGGAGAAAAATTGAATACAGTCAAATGTGTACAATAAATAACCCTAAGTAATTCCACTGAAATCGGGTGGCTCCTGGGCTGTGAACTACCCAATTAATTGGGCACAAAAAGAGTGCAACATCAAAAGCTGAGTAAAACTAGTTTTGAAGCTAACAGAGAACAAAGAACAAGTATGCAACACGTGCAAAACATTACATATAGTCATAAGGGATGTGCATTTTGATGTAGTGTGAACTTGCAAGTTCACAAAAGTGTTCAAATTTCAGAAGTGTAAAGCAAAACAGTAAAAAATTATGCAAGGCAGATCCTGGAGGGTGAAGAAAGAAACTTTCAATGCAACATCATCCCCATTCCCATGAACAAACTGGGATGCTAAAAGATTGCCATAGTGATGCAGAGAATCTGCACCCCAAAAGGCATAGAAAACTGCACAGACAAATTTGTGTCTTTATACAGCGAGGTATTTATTAAGGCAACGTTGGGGAACCCCCAGCTCGCGCTGGACAAAGAGTTCCTAGGTAGTTAGTGTAAAGTCAGGATATTTATACAATTTCTGTGAGGGATTACCACATTTCTACATGAATATTCATAATATTACAACACCTAGTTATAATATTCATAGTAGGCGGTGTTCAGGCGGAGTCAGAGGTGTGGTCATTCTTTTGAGGAATATTATGGTGGGAGTTCCTGTTACTTCATCATGGTAGTGGTCGTATTCCTTCTCCTCATCATCACGAACTTTTGAACTTTGCTGGTTCCTGCTGATTCCAAGGTGGGATATTGCAAGAGTTAATCAAAGGGAGGAGAAGAGAATGTGTAGTTAATTGTATTTATGACCACGAGGTATAGGGAGGGCAAGTGGTGACACAAAGCAGACTTCAGACAAGTTAGGGAGTACACATAAACTGCAGCCAGGCATCCTTGAAGCTACAGCGATAATGGCCATCTGGAGGCTTGTTTCAGGCCTTATCTTCCAGAAGGGCTCTCCCAGCATTTTCCCAGGGTTTTACTGACCTTCCAGACAGGCTTCTGATTTTCAGGCTGTTTTCTGCCCTTATATCTAGTTAAGTATTCCCTAGGAAATTTGTGTTACATTATTTGGGGATCTTAGGTTTTGCTCTGCTTCAATAGTCCTCCCTCACAGACTGAAACCATTGATCTAAAGTGCCAGCTGTGCAGTGACAGGTGTCCATAATAACAGGATGAATTCTAGAAACCTTGAGCAGATATATCACCTTACCTGTATAAAATAAGACTTTACTTAGGCTAACAATAAATTCCCTCTTTGCATGCACAATCTGTTCCTTTGGACCATAACAAGAGTCTGTCTGCAACAGACTGATAGGAATTTAGGCAACCCATCTGTAACTTGGATTCATCAAATTCGCCGTGTTTTATTACAACACTTTCAACTAGAGAAAGCACATAATAATAGTTATTTTGTGTGTGTGAACAAAATAACTATTATTTTGTGTGTGAGCCACAGAGCACCTGGAAACTGGAAAAGACCCGAGACAGGTGCATTGTATTACTAATGCACCTGAGGCAGAGGAAACTCCAATCAGTGGGGGCCCAGGCCCACATTAGGTGGCCTGGGAGCCAGGACTCAGTCTCTAGATGAATCTAGGGGCAATGTAGTATTTTTAGAGATACATTTAGAGATAGTGATGGCATCCAATGGCATGGTAAAAAACCCTGCCTGTTTTCAGACTCAGATGTTTGTAAATGAATCCACTCTATCCTGTCTTTTTTAAACCCTGACTTCTCAAAGGTTTTAAAGAGTAATTTCTATAAAACCCAGTGACTGGCTCATTTCTATTTCTATCTGCCATTTAAAAAGTCTTGTAAATCTAAACCTGTTACTTCCTTCTTTGTTTATTCTGCATCTTATGAATTTTAATTTTACTGACTGTTTCTTGCTATTTTATGTATCTGAATAACTTTCTATGCATATAAAGAGTTATAGTACATGTATTAGATAGGATGATTCACTTTCCATTTAAATGAGATTCACTTAATTGTCCTTTTCATTGACAGTTATGTTATGCCCATTAATTTATAGATAGAAGTATGAATTTGTGGTAAGCAACAGTTACAGGGAACGTTTTCTTGAAAATAACTGCTGTCTAGCTTGTTATCATACAGTACAACTAGCAATTTTCATCTTCTTTCAACTTCCCAAGCTTTTTTATTTTTGTCAATTGCTTGAAACTTAGAGAATTACATTGCTATTATTACCCTAATCTAGTTGGTCCAACACATTCTCTCTTGTGACGAGAACTTCAAGGAAGGCAATCTTTACAAATTCTTCTTCTGTTAATATCTCCATCATCATTGTTTTGCAGGGAGCTGGATTTAGCTCATTTCAGAGGCATGAGCCACAGGCTTTCAAGCATACATGGAGGTCTACTACACATACTTAATGGAGCTGTTGCCAAAAGGCCCAAGGAAAAGAGAAAGGACAAAGGAGAAGATAATATGGTGGTTGGAGCCGTCCATATTTTCTTATATCTGGCATATTTGCAAATATTTGTCAAGGAAGAAGCTCACTACTATATACCTTCTTAATGAACAGTTAAAAAAATTAGGAAGAGAAGAAGGAAAACTCTATTTCACAGAAATTAAGGCATGATTTTGGAGGAGAAGAATAATTACTTGTGCTTAAGGTAGAACAGCAGCCCAAAATGGAGAGACATAATGGAAGCAGGGAAGATTACAGGGGGAAAAGGAGTAATGTTGCTCAAGTATACCAAAAATCATCTTATTGTACTGTGGGAATGAAGGGATGAGAAAATTCAGAAGTGGTAAGGTGAAATATCCCAGAATATATGAAGGACTCAACATAATAAAAATTGTCCAGGAATTGTATACAAAGTATCAAACTAATTTTATAAAGATAGAGAACTATGGTACCTCTTTCTGTCAGAAAGCAAAACATAGAATAAGCAGACTTTGAAAACACATCAGTAGTTCTGGGGCTGGGTCTGCTTCTTCTTGGTCACCGAAACCCATCCTGGGCCACGAGAGCCACCTGGAATCCCTATTCCAGACTGATGGATGCAGCAGCCTCTTTCTTGTGAAAAGATTCAGCTGGTTTGCTGGTAGCATTTCTCAGATACACAGACTCACACACAAACACATGAACACAGACAGCACCTGCTACACACCCAGGCACAGACAAGATGAAACATTTAACAGCACCCACATACAGGAGTGGTATGGACACTAGTGAAGGCACACGTGGACCACTTTCTAGATTCACAAGCACATTCATAGATTCTTCAAGTACTGGCATGACCCTTCTGCCTGTCCAACATAATTTCCCAGATCCTGTATCTCTTACCTGTTCCTACTAGCCAGCTGGTTCAGCTCAGTGCTTACTAGCAAACACACACATATCCACACACCTATGTCATAAGCAACCTATAATCACAGGTCTTCATCATATATCAACACAGACCTTTGCCTGCTTGATACCTCTGCTAGACCCACGGTATCCTACATGTCCCTGGTCCAGCTTGAGGTTTTTGAGTCAATTAAACACACAGTCTAACACACATCAGGTTTGGGGAAGATAGAGAAACTTGCACCTTCACCAGCATCTGGCACATGGGCTCTGACTCATGGTCCCTCTCCAGGCTGCCAGTGCAGACCCCTTCACTCTCCTCACTCTACCCTAGTTTCTTCAGTAACTGGTGCTTGGAACATACCCCATTCCCAACCCAGGGCTGGACCAAGACCCTCATGTACTCCAGTGTCTAGCACTGAGACCTCACTGCCTCCAGCTGTTGACACTACAAGCCCAGTTATTTTTAAAAGGTGACTGGACTATATGTAGTTTATAAAAGCGGCCTAGAAAACATCGTGTATACAGTTTGCTTTATATATGGCAGTGGAAAAAATCATATGCAAAGAAACATGAAAATTCTTGTTAGTAATTTCTTTCCATGTATTGAAGTATTGAGACTCTCTGAGCAACCCCTAGAAAGTGGAGGAAAATCTGCAACTGTCCTATCTTTTAAATGTTACTGACTGTTCAGTTACCGCAAATGATCTCCACAAGAGAAAACACTGTACAAATTCCCTTTTCTCTGTGCTGTAAAGCGTGCAGAAAGAAAAGAGTTAACAGTCTTAATAGTTATGTTCTTACAGGGTATCTGGGACTCTTGCTTCTACAAATGTCATATGAAATTGAAAGAAAATGATACACAACTTCAGCAACATGCTAAGGGTGAAACACCTTTTATTAAGCTGTCTACAGAATGAAGCAACAGTGAAATGTTTGACAAGGAAGAATATGTGCTAAGCAATGTTGCCTGACTGATTTTAAGGTAAAATGCAAATCTTTTTTCCACAGAAAGCTGATGGGAAAATATTCTCGTAAACAAAGATCAGGCCATGCAATTTTGTTTGTCCTCTTTCTTCTCCTCCACTTCTTTCCATAGAGTACAATTATATTTCTAGAGAAGAATTCTTGATATTTAAAAGAAATGCTTGCAAAGTAACATATACTGTCAGGACATCTATAGTAAGAGTAATACAAAGATGGTTACTTAAGAGATAGCAGAACATAATTAGACCATGAGATGACAAAATGTAACTACTTTGTGGAGATGCCTAAAATTGCATCTCACATTAAAAAAAGATCTCATTCTTCTGTTGATACATCTGCTTTAAGCTTCTTTTCTTAACAAGCACATTTTTGTTCAGAAAAAGTGATGACGCTTTAGTTAACTTACAGTCCCATTTTAGAATTTGTCATGGTGTAAGGACTTTACTAACATCTTTTTTTAATAATTTTTGTCACTCATTTGGTTCTGATGTATTTTCTATTATTAACCTTGGGGGAGGGGGTGGGGGGGTTTGGCTGCAGCCCTCCTGTCAGTTATGGAGCACAGTTAGACTACAAAATATTTTTGAAAATTGTCAAGGACTGCTGCATCCTAGGTTTGATATTTCTTTACAAAGTTCCAGTGTGACTACTGGAAGTGTGACTGCTGAGTGAACCACCTTCTCTTAGGATGTGCTTTGAGGTTTGCTCCATGACAACATTCATGCAGTTCGGTGGGCAGTGTGAGCAAATGGACATAAAGAGGTCAGAGGACACAAAAGAGCTGAAACAATGCAGTGGATATTTTGCCTTAGATAAAATATGACATAGTTGCCACTGCATTGATCCCCTTTTTCTGATCCCTGATTTATGATGCAGCCATAACCACAACTAATGTATAAAGGTTTTCTTTTCCCCTACTTTTGTCTCCTGCCTTGATGTTCTATCAAATTGTGCTGATTTTCCTTGAAGGTTTTTAAAGCTAGGTGTTTCTGAAATCAATATTCAACCATATTGAATGATTACATGAAGGTCAGTAGCTGTGAACACTAAGCCCTGATATAGTCAAAGCAATTTTAACAGGATTCTACTTAACAGTGAAATCCATTTACTTATTTCAACCTACTGTTATCTAGTCTATTGACAATTTTATTCATGCTTTCCCATAGGGTTGTTAGCCCAAAGACACTGCATGATAATACAAACTATATGGAAACAAATGCTGATGAAAATCAAGAGAAAATCAAGAGAAATTACCTATGACCCACCCAGTGTATTTCTGTTTCTCATTACATATAACACATAAAACTCACCAACACTCCAAATGCAATAAGGGCATTAGTCAAGGTTTTTACTTTACTGGAAAGAATCTGTTCTCAATTTGCAAAACCATAGGAAACACCTTGGTTTTTTCTGTTACCTTCTTTTTATTCCGGTAGCAGAAATTACTTGCCCTTCAATATCCACTGAAAGTTTATATGGTTGTTGTCATTTTAACATCTGCAAAGATACAAAAAGTACAGAAAAATACTTTTAAGCACAAATTATATTGGATTATTTTTAAGTAAGATCAAAGAATTTAAATAGTTTTTGAATATTTCCATATTTTGATAAAATGTAGGTGTACACATGACCTTTAAAGCTCTGTTCCATCTTAAGAAACATAGTACCTTGCTATCATAAAATAAAGAAAAATAGAGAAAACAGTAACAGTCATGTTTTTTGTATGTGTGGCAGAGATCAATACAATATTGATCTTGCAGGCAGGGTCTTTTGTTCAAATTTACTAAGAGCTTGTTCTACGAATACTTTTTCTAATTAAAATGAAGAATGAGGAAGCCAAAACTGAACCTTTCTTGTTTTCTAGTGTTTTTCAATCCATCAAGATGTAAAAACAAGTGGGCAGTCCATAACAGACTGCAATATTACTGCAATAGTATTAGAAAAGAAATGGCCCACCAGTATCATAGCATGAAAAGAATGCCAAGTTTCATGCATAGTATCTAGGGGTTTTTTCTCAGATTTGAGGCTATGTTTACTAGTCTCCATATTTGATACAACACTACATGTTTTCATTTTCTTTTCTAACTTTGTTTGCAAACTTCTAAGACATATTCTCAATTAATGTGCCTGTTTGTTCATTCTTTCAAATTGCTTAGTCACGTATCTGTTCACAAGGCCAGACAGGACAGGAAAAGAAAACAAATTATTGCAAAAAATCTGGAAAAGGACCAGAGAAGGAAAGACTTGTAGCCAAATATATCTGAAACTCTGCACATTATGTTTGCATCTATTTTATGATATGAAATTTTAATGTGGAAGTTCAAGGTGAACGCTACTTTTTATTCTTGTGCTTAATGCTGAGAAGTAGAATTCTATTGAGCGGGAAAATAAATACTGGATCTGAAGATTATGCTTACTTTTTATATTGCAAAGAGCCCTTTCATCTTATCCGTCTATCTGATTTACCAGTTGTGCAGTTACCATTCATGTTCTGTGAGCCTTAATGCAACAATGCCTGCAGAGCAGAAAAGTTGTTGTGGTTTTACATTGTGTCAGATCAGGACAGTGCATTGCTTACTTACGAGTTTGTAACCATCCTTCCCACTCTTATTGTCATTTTCGCAGGTGCCGTCTCTGTTCATCATAAAAGAGGCTTCTAAAAAAATCAGATTATGCTCTTTCAAAACAGTATGACTAATAGAACATTAGTTCACACAATAAGAAATGGGATTTGGTTTTGGGGTTTCTCTAAGTTCATCTTTTGGAGGTAGAATGGGGTATGTTTTTGCCTTTAATATATCTATAGTCAGCCTCAGTCTTTCATCTTCATTATTTTAGCTATCCTTTTGAAGTCAGTTAGGAGGTTTGTTTCCATATTAGTAGCCAGAAAACGATGTGGAGATCAAAATGAAGTCAGTATTTCTCCAAGAGCAAGTAAACAGGATAAATTATATTCTAACCACACTTACAATAAAGAAAAAAAACATTATTTCTACCACTACTATACAGAGAAAGAGAAAGGTGACTTCTTTGGTACAGCTGCAGTATCTGATAGAAAGTAGGACAAAAGAGAACAGACATATATGTTGCTTTATTATAAATAAAATAAGGGAAACCTAGCTAATACGTCAATGCACTGTGGCCTATATACTGGCCTTAAGTGAATAATATTGTCAAAGGAGAAAA
This sequence comes from Scytalopus superciliaris, assembly GCA_013400415.1. Classification (NCBI taxonomy): domain Eukaryota; kingdom Metazoa; phylum Chordata; class Aves; order Passeriformes; family Rhinocryptidae; genus Scytalopus; species Scytalopus superciliaris. The sequence goes on from VXBX01006665.1 coordinate 70,568, forward strand.
ACGTAGCTCTGAATCTCTATTCCTCTTTGTTCCCAGATTGTGAGGGTAGAAAATTACCAATGAAGTCAAAAGAAAAGCATTTTTCTCATGGCACTCTAGATTCCTTGCAGTATGTTTTCCACCTGAGCCCAAAAAGCAACACCAGTGTCCAATATGCAGAGGATAGAAACGGAAAACACTGTCTCTGATCTGTTCCTCTTGCTGACAACATGAAAAGTAATTACAGTGACAAGGCATAACCTCTGAAGAGGGCTATGAGAAGCATTTCAAAGGAGTGTAAGAAAGAGGGTGCAGAAATTGAATTTACATAGCATATACATTGTTATACAATGTTAAATCATTCCATCTGAGATTATAACTGAGAAACTTTAAAAAAGTTACCACTGTAAGTATATATATACAAGGATAGTAGTGGAAGTCCTCTCCTCAGGCTTCAATACCACTGCTACCTCATTCTCTTACGATGGAAAAGAATGTCACCAAAACTACAACATTTTAAAAGACTTTATTCCTAGTACACACGAATGCCACCATTTAGAAAACTGTCAGCAGCCTAACATTTCTAAGCACTAATTTTCCTAATGGCAAAAGTCATTTGAGGCTTGAGAATATGTATTTTAATTTCCCTCATGTTACATTACTTGCTTCATTCACTAATAAGTGTCATGGACAAGAGCATTTGCAAGCCTTTGGGGTCTGATATGATGCAAAACTACTTCTCTAGATTCAAATTAGCTTTGAACATACTTGTTCAAAAATGGGAGAGTCACATAACTTACTGAATTTGCAAACAAGTAGGATAAATAAGCCAAGGCAGAACATTGCCAAAAGTGTTTTTGCTGCTTTAGTCTGGTAGTACTGTTATTCCATTGAAAGCTATTTCTACACAAACATGCATTTTGCTTTTAAGAAATGCCTTGCCTCCTCTCATGTTTTTGGGAAGACCTTTTTTTCATTTTCCCTCCTGTGTTGGATAAGCTTGTGCCCTGCTGCACAACCCATATAAACTAAACACGGTGAGAGCATGATACACTCAAGACAATGTCAATATATTGTCACAGTTTAAGCCCAGCTGGCAGCTCAGCACACACAGCCATTTGCTCCCTCTCCCCTGGTGGGACAGGAGAGAGAATCAGAACTGTAAAAGGGGGAGCAGACATGGACTGACAGACAGTTTAATGGGTAAAGCAAAAGCCATGCACACAAGCAAAGCAAAACCACTTTTCATGGGCAGGCAGGTGTTCAGGCATCCCCAGGAAAGCAGTGCTCCACCATGAGTAGTTGTGCCTGGGGAAGACAAATGCCATAACTCCAAACATCCCTCTCTTCCTTTTTTCCCCCCCAGCTTTATATGCTGAGCATGATGTCATATGCATGTGATCACTTGGGGGCAGATGTGTTCGCTCCCAGCTCCTTGTGCACCCCCAGCCTCCTCGCTGGTGGAGTGGGGTGAGAGGTAGAAAAGGCTGGGCTCTGTAAGATCTGCTCAGCAATAGTTAAACATCCTTCTGTTATCCACGGAGTTTTGGTCACAAATCCAAAACACAACCCAATACCAACTGCTACGAAGAAAATTAATTCTATTCCAGTGCAAACCAGTACACTTATATAACTGATTTTTTATAACTACATAGAGATTGCTATATTTCTGGAATCACTGTCCAGAGGCTTTGCCAGTTGTGATATAATCAGCCTTTTGATTCAAAGCTTAATTACTGTCAGCACAAACGTAGTAAAAAAGGGGCCAGATCTTCAACCCATGTAAACTGGTATAGCACCATAAAAATCAGTGATACTGCCTTTGGTAAGTATGATCCTTTATTCTAGTCAAATAATTCAAAATAGACAGTAAAATACTTAGAATCTGCTAGAAAATAAAAGAAATAAAATTGGGTAAAATTAAGTCATATAAATAATTCTATAGGTATTTTTTGGTTAGTGAAAAAATATGACAATCAGACACAATACGAGGGAAACAATTCAAACACAAAATGCCATTAATACAAGAAACTATATATCACAAATCCTGATATATGGTTTTTACACTGTATTTGTGAACTAAAGTCCATGTTAGTAAAGAAATACCACAGTTCTGAAGAAATCTTTCAGGTCTTACACTTTCTCACTGGATTTGAAGCAAACAGCTATCTGCTAGTAGGAACATTCCCTTTCTAATCTCTCCAGCTCTATGGGCAGGTGCTCCTACTGAGGACTCTCACTTTCTGTGGAATGTTTAGCTAGAGAGAGACAATTTTCCTTAATGAATTCATCATTGCCTGAGAAATTGTATCCCTACGGAAACGAATACAACTTGAAATAATTTTTCAGTTCCTAGAAAAACTCCAGGATAAAAGTAGAATTATCTTTTTATACTCAAACTAGAAGTTTAGGAAAGGGAAAGAGATTAAAAATTTAAAAAATTATGCACCTTATAAGTGCACCACCTCTCACTTGAACTGAAGATAATCAGTTTATTTCTGGAAGCAAAATCAGCTCATTCCCAGGATTATTTATGTAACCCATAGCCTCAATTCCAGGCCTTCAGACAAAAAACACTCTTTAACCTGTTTCTGCATAAACAGAATCATTACTTACCTGCCCTTCTCTCAACTTCTGTCATGGAAAAATACTCCTGAGGAGTTTTCTGCTACTTTCCAACCTGAGAAATGATTCTATGCCTTCAACTCAATTCAGAACTTCTGTTCTGTTTGTCACAGCTCCAATGTTTGTTTCCCACAGCTGTTTTTGACACAGCCTTGGTGCTCTCTGGAGTCAGTTAAAAACAACATCTACTTGGCTACAAACGAATCAGTCACTGAATAAGATCATAACACATTCAATATTTGAATGGAGCTGGAAACAAGCCATTCACCTATAATAAATAAAGTTGTCTTTGCTTACAAGGAAGACAGTACCTGTTTTCTGGACTGACATAAGTGATATTTTATACACTGAAATTCACATTATATGCAATCATGGAACAATGTTTTCCTTCAGACAAAGATAAGGGGTAGTACTAGCCTTCAGCAGAAACTAGGTGTTACAATAGTTTGGAATAAGACTTATTCAGAGCCCATGAATAAGCCAGCTGCTTCCCTCCTGCTTTCATGCATCTGTAATGATAGCACCTAAATTTTTCACCATGTTTATTGCCTTCAACCTTGCTATTTTGAACTCAAAGGAGTGCTGCCTTCAGATGTCCCTCAGAGAGGGGAGAAAACAAGAAAGAAAAAAACAATCAAACAAAAAAACTTCCTACCAAAATAAGCAAGCAAACAAATTCAGTGAGATAACTGAAAGAAGAGTCATCAAAGCCTCCAGAGGCTATTGCTCCTGACTGCCTTAGGTGGACATGAATGTAGATGGCATAAATGATCTCTTGATCAGGGCCTACATCCTGAGCCAGGTCTACAAACAATAAATTGTTAAGCAAAAGGTGGTTACCACTCTTCACTGATGACCTCATCCACAAGAGTTAGTTTGATATCGAAGTCAGAGAATAAACTGCAGGCTGAGTAGCACTTTCATATAGTTTCATATGGTTAAGAAGGTAAATGACTACAGAGATGAGAAAGGCAAGATTTCATGCAATCCCAATGGGAGTTTGGCTCAGACATCCTCCTTCCTCTCTTCCCCTATGACATGAACATGTTCTCCTTCTTCACTACATATGACTACATTCTGTTCAGAGACTCCGGGTTAAACGTTCTTGTTTTTTTTTTTTAATTTTGGATAACTGTCTTAATTATGTCAAATTAGTAGGAAATAACCTTGGGGTAAATGGACATTGTATGTTATTCCTATGTTACTCTGACTAAGTGTGGGACTTGCATCCACTTCATTGTACCACAGCCCTGTAAAAAGTTTTCTGGAGGAGAACCTCAACAAGTCTCACTGAATTCCCAAAGAGACAGTATCCCCTGCACTAAACAAATTATATAACCAAGATAGCTGCTTACCATTCAATTTAGAGACATGAATAAACAGCCTTCAGTTCCTCCTTCATGTTACCCCAAATGTGTATTTGGTGACACTTGCAATTAAACTGTCTCCAGCGTACCTTTTAGAGCAGGAAAATATCAATGTCAGAAATGACATATCATGCCACAATATAATTAGAAATAAAAGCTGTAGAGAAAGGACAGTCCTGTTCTAACACAGACACAGGAACAGTAATTATCAAGTCTAGTCCTTTATTAGCTATCCAGGGCTTCTTCACTGTAATTATTGTATCTCTTGTCTTTTGAAGACCACTAAAATGCAACCCTCTGGCAGTCAGCTCATTAGACTGTACCTATTATTTCTCAGAATGTGAAGTGTTACACTGCACTAATTTCATTATTGATACAAAAGGAAATTATATAGATGAAAATGTAGAACAAGAAATAGAAATTAAGAAATCCTGAGTGTCTCACTTCTTATCCCAAAAACAATACTTTCCAGAATGCATTGTGTTTTTCCCCAGTAGTACCTAGAATTTGTGCTGGTTTTTGCCACAAGCCTGCATATGTGATACCTTCAAAGACCTTGCTTGTATTGCAAACGAAAACAACAAACCACAATAAACCAAACGAAACCAAAGAAACAAACAAAAAAACCCCTTGAACCTAAAACTTCAAAAGGATGATTGCACTTCTGCAGTGTCTTATGTTCCACATAAGTTTGCCACAGCAAGGTAGTGAATTTTCAGGACAGTTAACAGCACCTCATCAAACAGAACAGAGTCCCTAAAAACTTTAAAAGATCCTTATCTGCTTGGCAAGAGGCAGACAACAGTCTGAAAGTGCAATCCAGGTCTCTAAAATAAGGATCATGATGGGTGGATATGTGCTGCATTAGTTTCACAGTTATATTTTTCTGTAAACTACAGTGTATTGTTTACATCCCATTCCTGCCCTCCAGAAGAGGGAAACCTTGAAAGAAGGCAAATGAGATTTCTAGGACTACTAGAGTCTTGCCTGCTCTATTAATTTCTGTAGGGGAGGGTTATTACAAGTGCTGATCTAACTTTTATCAGGCCTGAAACAAGTAACATTTTTGATCAGTGTAACTTAAAAGATTTTATGACAGCTTTTGCTATGCAGTGAGATAATTCCCAGTACCTGAAATGGGTAGCACCATAAGCCATGTGTGACATCCTTTAAACTTACACAGACTTTGGAAAGAAATCAGTATATGACATTGTGCTCTGGTTCCAGGCTCAGAAGTGCCTACTGGTGGTCCATAATGAAAAATCTTACTTTCCTCCTTTATTTGATCTAGTCTATCACTGCTTTCCTTCAGATCTTAATGAATCAGTCCAGGTAATGGTGTAAGAACGGATGGAATGTTCAGGAAGAATAGTATGAGGAAAACTTTTGGAGATGAATGGTCTCCCAAAGAATAATCCTGATGAGTCTGCTTGCCAAGAGGCAGCAAACAAAGGGTAAGGAGTGATCCCATTGTGTGAATTTCTTGTATTCAGTCATAGTAACAGACCTATAGTGTTAAACTCTGCCTTTAGCTATATTAATAGCAAATTAAATCCCTAAATAAAGAATTGAAAGACAGCTTTTCCTTGCACAGAAACGTACTGAAAAATCATGCAGGTTGAAGAATAATAATGTTAATGTCAGTTCATCCAAATTTGAATAGGTATTGCATCTCCAAGGACTGAGGGAATTTTTGTCACTAACTGAGCACATAGACTTTTCAGAAGCAAGACTGATAACATAGTAAATATTAGCATCATAAAATGACCATGTCTTTATTACGTGAATCATTTTTAGAGCTGCAAAACTAAAGCCAGAAGAAATCCTGTATGTGATGTTGGCCTTTTTTTTAGCATGTTAAGGGTGCCAGTCAGTCAACTTTTACAAATGCTAAAGATGACAATTATATCTCACTTGTTGCTCAGATAAATGTGTGCAAATTTCATAGCTAATCCTACAATGTTAATCAATACGTATTCTAAATATTCAAATTTATTACTTACAGAACACAGAAATAAACAATTTTGTCTCATTTCCTCCATGCTGGAGTCTTTAGGTTGTAACTGAATGTTAAGAATATATTTGGTTTCTGCTTTTTCCCCTTCTTGCATAACAGCTGTGCTGTTTGCCTCACAAAACCTTTGGGAATTGGTTATAGCAGGAAAAGAGAATGTTTTGTTGTTTTAATGTACTAACTTCAACAGAAATTGTATAATATGAATTAATTAAAAAAAGCACATAATCTATTCCAAACATTATTTTTTTATGTTTATTTAAATCTTTAGGAAAATAAAATATGGGGAGGGAAGTCAGTTGGAAGCTGATTAACATTTACAGAATGAAATAATTGACAAATATTCACATTGGACACTGAGGGAAAGGGCTTGTAGATAAGAACAATATAGCATTTTGTGATTCCAGTAAAGCTCCAGTTTGAAAGGGATTAATATTTTTTCTTAAATTTACATATTCATTGAATAACTGTTTCAATACACTGAAATTATTTCAAATAATTTGTATTTAGATCTAAAATGGTATTTTTTAATTTCCTTTATGAAAGACCATTTTTCTATATCCTTCAATCTCTTGAAGAAACTATTAAAGCCATTATGGTTTAAAAAATGTTAAAAACCTTAGCATGATGTCAAATATCAGTTTTAAGAAAAATCATCTGTAATTTATAGCATTGAAAAGATCTAATTGCTGATATTTTGTTTTCATCTCATTTGTTTAGAGAGTTTTACTTAAATGTTTTCTTGGTCTACAATGACAATAACATTATTTCTTAACCAAATACTTTGGCAAAGAAAAAGTGAAATGGTGAAAAATATCTGCCTGTGGGCTTCATTCTGGCAGTGGGCAGGACTGCATGCACAACTTTGTGATTTGTATGATAGCATTGTCCTTCAGTTAGATTTTAAAGTTTAGAAAGATAATTATTAAGAGATTAAACCAAGCCAATGGATGCCTTAACATTATCCATAAAATAGATACAAATATTCAGTATGCTGTATTATGCAAGGAGAACACATTAGAGAAATTGCCATAACATTCCCAGAACTGGTTAGGCAGATAGTCTGATCAAGTCTACATACAGCTTCCAGCAGATATTGCACAAATGATGCATAGCTTCCCCACTGTGCTCCAAAATCTAAGCCCAGGCTCACTTTCCTCCAATAGAATGGAAATATAATTTTGAAGCCTGTATGACAGCGAAACTATTTTCATAAAAAAAAAAAAACCAAACCCTTTGATTATATGGATTCAAATTTAAAGTAAATTTAGAAGATTCTTTGGGGGTTTTATACTCCTCCTAAAACTTCCCACTCTTTTTAAAATGTCTCATAATGTAATTTCCATGATTTTCAAAAAAACTTTTAGTGTAATGTGTGTGATGTATGTTTGTTTGTGTGTTAATAATGAGATCTTGGCAGCAAAGATGGACACTATTAGTACCTCTTTACCTGGTTCTACTTTCCTTTTCCACTTTCAAGATTATGATACTTAGAAAGATGTGCTGCTATAACAGCATCTCTCAGTTTTTCTACGTGACCAACAGTAGGTCAAATCCTGCTACTCAAAATCACACCACCTGGAACTTTAACAATGCTCAGATGTTAATGCACTTCTGTGGGCTGCTCATGGAGGTTCTTTTCAGAGTAGTCCTGGGATCACAACCTGTGTATGGAGAATACAGAGCTCATACACAATTCATCTTCAGGACTCTGTTCCCAAACAACTTTTCAGTACTCAAGGAATTAAATAATTTATTTACTAGGGGGAATTTTCTCATATTTACTTATATACTAATATACATATCAATAATAAAAGCAAGAACAATGATAATTATGTGGCTTTCTGTATTATTAGTAGCTTGTACTACATGAGAAACTGAGAATAACGGTGGTTTCAATTTTAGTGATGTGTTTACAGTTAAAGAAAAAGTGTGATCGATATCTGAAGACAAATATCAAAGCATACCAAGAGTAAAAATAATCTTGCTGAAAGCCGTGTGCTGGACCTGAATAACCTTTTGTTCCACATCTCTTTCTGATATTGATAACATTTTACATATTAAGTCTGAATATATTTTGGTTGGTGACATCAAAAAAACCACCACCACTAACAACAAAAAATCCAAAACAATACAATTTTTCTAGAGAAACCACCTGCAGATTATTGTCATTGGCTACATGAGCACTAAGCACAGTCTAGATGGTCAATTTCCATCCTCTACTTGCACAGCTTTGTGCTCTGTATAGTTCTGCCACTGAAGAAGGAGCAGAGAGATGTGACAATGATGGCAGCTATTGCTACCATTAATACTGTAACCATGATTTCTTTAGATTTCCTCTTTGACAGATGGTAACTGGGAGTGTAGTGTTTTAATTTTAATTACTCTTTCCCTATCTTGCCAATTTTCTTCCCAATGGACTTGTTTTCACATACATCAAACAGTATTTCTATTGCTACATAGCTTAGTAATTTTAAAGCACCACAACATTGAACACTTCAACTGATTTCACCCACTATACTCAAACCCCTGTGACACTGTTGTGCTATTGTTACTCACGGTGTGTATGTGGTGTGGTGGGCTGCATCAAATCTGCTAAAACTTGTAGAGGACAGAGAACATTACAAAGCTGCAGCTTGAGCAGAGCATCCTGTTTACAAGGTATGGTAGGGATCATGAAAATGGCTATAAAAAGAATAAGAGATTGGAAGTGACTGTCAAGAAGAAGGACAAAATAAAATGAAATAACAGAGTATGAACAAAATTGGATGGTCTGAAGTCCCATAACAAAGGTCAATGCCATAAATATTTTAATTTCAGATTTATGTTTGAATACGAACTTATAGTATTTCTTTAATATGTTGAGTCATTTTTAATTATTGTTCTCTATGTTTAATTGTACCACTAATTTCAGTAAGAAGTTGTTTGACAAAGAACTTCAGCATTGAGACTCTAACCTTAGATTCATACTTAAATCTGGTCTTTTTAGTCATAGCAGTCAGTCTATTTACAGTAAATCTATAAATAAGGATTTGGCTCTTGTCCTGTAACATATAAAAAATTGGTAAAACCTATCTAATGTTTTCTTTTTTTTTTTTTTTTTTTTTAAATCTGTAATAGAGTAGACAAGAACCAGATTATACCAGAATACTGTGAATCTTGTAGAAAACTTTGTATTTAAGGAATTAGGGAACTTGAATGGGCCAGGTGTGATCTATTGAATCTTGTACATAGGGCTTGAGGAACCTCTGTTACTTACACAATCTGCAATTATAATATCTTTGGAAAGGTTAACTGTATGCCGGTAAAGGGTGTGGGATGCAGTGATTCCAGCTGGTTGACATTTGAAAATTTTTCTGTGTTGTGCTGTGTCCAGCACAGCCTTCAGGCTGCCTTGTGCTGCACAAATCCTCCTCCTCAGGATGAGGTCAGCAATCTCACTGTACAGAAGGATCCCGAAATCATTGTCCACTTGGTAGTGGTGTTCATGCCACCTGTGTGGCCTTGCCTTTGTAACAGTGCAGCAAGAAGTTTTGTTTGACACTAGAAATTTTTAATAGACTTGTTTTATTGTATGAAAATCGTGTAATGGCTCAAATAACCAAAAAGGAGGAACTTCCTTCACAGACAGGTTTACCATGGGAAGGTCTGTCTGGGGTCTATTTGATGATGCATGAAAGGAGGACTCCTGTCATCTGAAGGGATGTAAGGTTTACTTGTTGTCTTACTCTTTATTCTACCCTATTATGACAGCCACTTCATTAAGCCATTTGTTGGACATTTCTTATTCAGATCAAGAAAGAAATTTGTACCTCCCACCCTGGTTCAGAACAACCTTCAAATAAATAAAATCATGTGGGAAAAAAAGGTTTAAGGAAGTGATCTAAACACAATATTGTATAAGTGATACTGTTATTAATTATTTTTTTCAGTAAAAAGAAAGATAAATAAAGTGTTAATTAACTTCATGGCATGTTTTTTATTTTCACTCAGATACTTCTGTACAGGATAAAGTCTGTGAAATTTCACTACTCAAATATTTTCATTACATAGTTTGCCCTTACCTGCACTGTTTGCTGTAGTACTCCTCCTAAAATATTTTTTATACGTATTTTATATATTTTATTTTATATTTGACTTTCACAGGCATGAATAAATAGATGTGTATTAAATTAAACAGTAGTTTGTTACAATAGAGCAGTAGACTACAGGTAGAAGTTGAAGTGACATAGTGAAAAAAGGAATGCAATGTCTAATAGAAATGCTTTTCTGAACTGGCCAAAAAGTTGTGGAAAATGGCAGCTTCCTCTTCAAAATAATGAAAACTATCTCCTAGTTTCTTCAGTCAATTACACTGTAGAAACTATAATACCATAACACTTACATGACAAGATCAATTAGTGGTAAGAGTCATGGGAAATATGTTAACATTCTGAAGAAGAAGGTCTATTTTCTCTCAAACTTACTAAATATTTTCTCAGTTTGACAGTCAGCCAAGCTGGAGATAACTCAGTGAGATTCACAGTTTGGAAGCTCTGTCTCCAGTGAGATAAATTACTAACATTCAAAAAAAAGCCCTCAAGCCTTGATAATCAGATAAGAATTCAGCTGACAAGGTCTAGGCCTGAGCGCTTTAATAGTCGAAATAAAGTGGAATAGTGACAGTCTTGGCAATGATACAAAATATCAGACAAAAAAATGGAGACCAAATAAAATCTGACAAAAGATATTTGTGGCATTCTTGGAGATTTGTCTAGAAGCAGAAAGTTCTGGACATAACGAGATAATGTCAAAACCAAACCCAAAACCAAACCAAACCAAACAAAAAAAAAAAAAAAAAGCCTGTCCCAGCCTCCACCTAATAAAACATAGAGCATATCACAGAAAAAGTATGTTGTCCTTTTTATTGCTGTGAAATGCTGACAGACTTGACAACACTGTTTCCAGAATAATAATTTTAAAAAATCAGTCAGATTGACATGGTTGCATTAGTAAGGCTTAGACCTGGAACTCCGTTCTTCCTGCCCTTCAGTGTGTCTCATTTACCACAGTATTTACAGAATGATATAGAAATATGTGAGTCCTTGAATAAATTGGAGACAAAGGAGTCCCTGTGGGCATTTCAGAGTTCTGAATGTTGGCAGCGTGGAATGAATCTGTTTTACTTGTCAAGGCTTGTCTTTGTATTATTGAATCTTCTAACTTGTTACCAGGATCCAAATAACTAAGGCATACAGCATGCCAATGTATCAATCCCAATAAAATAATTTTTCTGTGTTATTTTATTTGAGCTTACGGAGTAAGGGGTTTTTAAACATGAATTCTTTTTATACAATGGGCAGAGAAGGAAAAAAAAGTTTGCACTTTGTAAAACATCGTGCATTTACTGACAAAATTTTATCATTACAGTCTCAATATTGTACCTGTCAAAACCATTCATAGAAAAAGCCAGAACTGATTACAGGCTAGAAGTAAGTACTTTCTTTGTTGTACCTCAAGACAAATATTGTATAATTGAAAAAATCAATTTATGGATCAACACACCTTGTCAATAAATTACAGTTCTTTAATGTATCTATAAAGTCTCTAAATAGATGAAGAGTATGTTGTTCCAGATGAAGTACATGTAAGCACACAGTTGAAGTTACCTATGGAAACAGTTCTTAAGTATTATCCTAGTCTTAATTTTAGTAAGTTCAAAGTCATGAATATGCAATCTGCTTTTCATGACTTCACAAAATAGAGGGCTATTAATACCAGTTTAACCAGCGGCTTGAATGTGCTTGGAATTAAGAGATACTGCATTGCCATTATCCTCACTGCAGCTACTGAATAATTCCTGCACTGTCAGAAAATGGATGAAGATGAGATGTCTAAGCCTAGTCTATATACTAGAAATATGATCTAAAACTTTCAGATGAGCTGAAAATTATCTGTTATTATCACCGATGCCTCTTGCCAGGTATAAGCAAACCTAAGCAAAGGGGAATCCTTGAACATGCACAGCCCAAAGCCCAGCTCTATGGCCAGCGTGAACCACGGTGGGAGTGCTCTAAAATGGTGCACAGAGGGTGTCTCAGACCAATCTCTGCTATGTTAGGTTGGACTGTTATGGTTGATATAGCAATTTGGCCCTGGTAAAAATAGGCCTGGTAAAACAGAAACCAGAGTGACTAGAAAACATTTTTACATTTTCTCCCTGAATGCTCTGGAGGTACCACAGAAGAACCTTTGAATTATATTTAAATATAGAGTGGTTTTTTTCCTAAAAAGACTTATTGATTTCTTTCATTCTCACAGATCTCATAGAAAGGGATGTTATGTGGATTGTGAAAATGTGTATGTTTGCATAGAAATATATTCTTTTTAATTAAGACAATGGCAATATAAGTAACTGTTGTAACCAGACAAGAGATGGCATTTCTTTCCTGACATAGTAATTCCTGCCTAGGACATTTATCTCTTCAGTACACTATTTTTTAATCAGAAGTTGGAAATTAACTCGTGGGTTTTTTATGGACTGCTAAAGGTAAAAATGAGTGCATACATATTCATAATTTACATCAAATTTCAAAATCCTGAAACACAGGGAGCTGAGGCATTGTTTTAGAAATCTCAGTTTTCCTGTAAGTATGGATCATTATTTGTAAGAATATCAATGTATTTTTTTCAAAACACACATACTTAGATAAAAATTCAGGTCACATCTGTCTTTTTCAGCTTTTTGAAGGTCACATTTTCACCTGTTTAAAATAATGATAAACATATTTTCTATATACTAATAGCCAAGTTAGAAATTGCATAACATTCTGCACAGTAAATTTGGTGTGTGGGACATAAAAATCCAATTTAAAAGGTGTTTGTCAGCTAACGGAGAATATGAGTTACTATTTGAGCTTCAGAACTGCTTAAAACACGCCATTCCTTGGTTGAAAATGTTCATTGGTAAATCATGGTATAGAGGTCCTCTGGCTACAGAGATAAGGCATAAGTGAATAGAGAATTTATTTTAAGATGAAGTCACATTCTTAATCTTTGAATTTCATAGGTTCTATAGATTATTTTTCTTTTAAAGTTTTGCTAGTTTATTGAAGAATTTCATTAGAGAAGCAAATCATGGAACTTTCTTTAGAGCCTATAACAAACCTCATGTATTTAAGAATACATTTATAATCACTGAAAACCAGAGCTCAGATTTCTAAATCCTGCATAGTTGTTCTGTGGAGCTGATTGTAGACCTATAAGATGGCAATTCCAAACATAAATACTACCTGTCCTAGGACCTGTCAAGCTAAAAAATGAAAATGCAGCAGGAAGTGTGCTTTATTTTGAAGTTCATGTAAATTAAATGCTTACAAACATGAAATGTATATTACAATCATTGGATATCTAGGAGGTCAATGAAAGAATGACCTGCTTTCCTGTTTGATTTCATTGTTGAATACACATATTTGATATCTTTGCAGTTCTAGCTAGAAATTTATTTTATTACTTTCTATGCTAGAGCCAAAGTCAGCAATTACAGAAAGTTACTACTGTGAAAATTTTGATGTGCAGAGCAAATTTTCACGTTTCCCAGAGAAAAGAAGTACAGAAATGTGATCTGTATGCATACAAATTGTGTGATATATAAAAATAAACTAACATTCCTTTAAAAAAAAAAAATTGCCTGTTTACTGTAGAGTATCTGCACTTGGAAATTTTGCTAATTACATATTAAGCTTGAAAACCTCTTTATTTTTTCATCCTTGGAGAAGGTTATTGGTTAGTTATTACAACTTAGTCCAATTAGAGCTATCAAAACAAAAGCCTGTGTTTCCTAGATCCTGCCTTTCAGGTTATTTGTTTCATGACTTTCGTGTCACTTCGAGCTGAAACAACTTGCAGATGTCATCAATACAACCACTTCAGGGAAGATTTCAGTAGAAATGCTAGGAAGAAGAATATTCCTACCCATATTAAAGTAATGGATGTTAAATGATTCCAAGTGTAGTTACAGTAAATATAGATTAAAAAATGTTCTGTGATCAGTTTGCTTAATGTTGTTGAGGTGCGGTTTTTTCTGTTTTGTTTTCTAGTTCATTAAAATGGCTTTTACAGTTGAATTGAAAACACAGAACTGATCTCTCTTTTCCATAAAATGTTTTGCCCTGGTGATTTTTCTTGTCTTTCTTCTGTGTTTACATCAGACATACGAGATCATAGGCTTTGCTGAGTTGCAACACATCAGCAGTTTATCTGAACATGAAAGTTGCATCTTTAAAGAGATAGTTCTATCAATTGCAAAGTCTAACTCTACAAAGACACAGAATAAAGGCTAGAAAGAAAATGGGTACATTCAAGGTTATGAGTACCATCTACTTTCCCAACAGAAAAGCTTCTCGTTTTTTGTCTTCCCTGTATACCATCTTATCAATATCATACTCTTCTTTTTGTTTGTCAAAGTGGTACTGTGAGGGAACAGCAATGCAGAGTAGCTTTATAATATCAAGATATTAAAGGAAAACAACCTATGCAATGTTTTCACTTGCACATTAGAGCAGATATATTGCTATTCTTCTTCTCCATACTCAGCAACAGTCCCTGTGAAGCCATAAATGTAATTTTCCTTGTAAGACCTTTAGAGATTCCTCAGATAATTGAGTAACAAAATACAGTGTAATCCAGCTTTATAATAAAACGACAGAAATTGCTTGCCTTAAATTTTGAAAATGTAAGACTTGTACTAGCAAAATGCAACTATCTTTCCAAAGGTCAAAAGTAGAATTTAAGCAGAGGAAATGCAAAATCTTTATATACCTCCTGAACTAGAGGAACATATCACTTCTCTTGGTAGACAAGCCAACGTCTTGCAGATCATCTATAAGAAGGATTCAAAAGCTGAGTTTCCAATAGATCAAGAAAAGGGTGAGTAAACTGTTCGTCTGTAACACTCTTCAGAAACACTGCACAACGCTGTAGTTAACTGTCCTTTGTATTGCAGTGCCTAGAAAAAAAGGGCTAAGGGCTGATTCATAACTCTAACTCCTATTTTGGAAAGATTAAAGGTGTCACAGGTGCAGCAATAGTCTGATCCTTCCTGGGACCGCTTCAGAATCTGTATCTATGTTTTTGATAGGCTGAGCAGACAGGTGAGCCCTGGCTGTGGAAAAACTGTATGCAGTTGTGTATAAGCTAAAGTCTAGAAAACAAAAGAAGGCAAAATACCAGATTCATAGATAATTTAAGGAGTATCCTATTACTGCAGGTGTTGATTATTGTTGTACACTAAATACAACAACATTCAGAAAATCGCAAGTATACTAAACATTATTAGTAAGGCACTACTAATAAAAGTTATTTTTTTGGCTAACTTTTTGTAATAAGATCTAAATGAATCAATTAAGGTCCATGAACTATGTATTTCTTTTTAGAGTTCAAAGTTCATCAATATCACTCAATCTTCTCTATGTTAAAGTATCTGTTAAAAGCTGTAAGTTACTAAACTAAAGTTTATGAGTTCACATTCAGGATGACATTAGGATAACTCTCAGGCAGTATAGACACTTGACCTTCTTTGTATTACGATGTAACCATTTTGTCCAGTGAGTTAGAGATACTATTTTTCGCCAGTTTAATGATATGCAACTTAAAACACCGTTTGATCCCACTATAAGTATGGGAGCTGTAGCTTTCTCTGCATAGTGAGTACAACCAAGTGACAATGACATCTATCTACAGCCCAGAGTTTTTACTGCAAGATACAAAGTGAGTTAACTTGTATAGAATTAATCAGTGCTTCCCACTGCGTAGACCCACTAAAGTCAAAGAAGCAAATAGACATGCAGGTATATATGTGTCCTGGTTGCAGGCTATGTTACTGTTTTAAAAATATTTCTTTTGTGATTTTGTGAAGAGTCTCAGAAACTGTGAAAATGTTTGTATTTATAAAGAACTGCTCCAAGGCTGCTAGAAATATTATTATCAGTTCAAACTTTATTCCCCATACTCATTATCATTTGAAATAAATAAACTCATTAAATTTTCATAAATTCCATCTTCTGCCTGTTGTCTTCCTGATCCTGGCTTTTTTATCCTACCAGCTTTGAAGGCTGCTTTTGATTTCTTCTTTAGAAGATGGAGATTTTTCAAGTATTTCCACAACATAGTCCCTCATCAGAGACTAACTCCAGCTGAAATGTCTGGCTTTATTTATCCATTCAGGTTCTTATTATATCTGCCTGAAAACTGACAGAGCCATTTAACAGAGGCTGCAGCTGCCACAATATCAAACGTGAGGTATGAACAAAAGATGCATCTTTAGATTTGTCTGTCAGTGAACAAGAATACAGAGGTGATCCAAGACAACCACAGCAATCACTATGGCATTAGAAAACAATTAGGCAACAAGCTGCAGAACAATGAACAATTAAATGTGTGTACGAGCTTTATGTATAGACAAAGATACCCTGATAGGCACAAGAATAGTGTAAACTCAGTATAAAATCTACCAGTCAGTAAAAATCTGAAATGTGTGCATGGTACAGTGGTGTGTTGCAGAAAACCTCATTAATTTTGCTTATTTTGAACTAATTTAGGCACACATTAATACATGTATCACACTTTGCTAATCATCTTTTTGTTTAACAGAGGTCATTTGCAAAGGGCTGTATTTCATGTGCATGGTAGTGATAAGAACAAAGTCCTTCACAAAAGAGGTAGAACTGTTTACAAGTTTGTACAAAGAGGGACATGTCTACAGGCTTTGTTTTAGACATAATGTCGTTGTGCAAAGCCAGTTCCTCTGACTACAAGGTGGCTTAACATTAAAAGAGGAAAAAATTCAGATTTTTTTTTTTAAATCTTTGATCTTTCTCTTATTTCAGCAGTTAACCAGTATAAACAAGTGTTGAAATCTTTGGAAATACAATACTTTTTTTTTCCCTTTAGGAGAATGATTTGTAAAATCATCAAGGTGCTTTCCTTTATATTATTGCTTGGGAGGTTTTTTGTTTTGTTTTTTTTTGGGGGGGGCGGGGGTTAGAGTTTTTGATTTGTTTTGGTTTTTTGGGTTTTTTTGGGGTTTTTTATGGGATGTGGTTTTTGGGTTTTTTTGTGCTTTGCTACTATATTTGATATACCTCTGATAATAACAGTACATAACAGGATGATATTCCCACATCTTGTAATAACTTTATTTTATTCAATTTAGAGAGGATGACTAATGGAATTACTTGGTAGTACTCTGGCCTATTCTGCCATAGAAACAGAGGCTACAAGGAGACTGAGATTGAACCACTTCAAAGCCATTTCTGTGCTGCCCCCTTAGTGATCATCATCTCTGCACTATTTGTTAGGAAAGAGATA
>VXBX01006665.1:87947-136359 GCA_013400415.1 Scytalopus superciliaris
AAAAAAGCTACTGAACATTAACTTTCAGATTCTCTGTAAACAGTCCAGTGATATTGTAAAAATACTTTGTGACTAACTGCCTTGCTGCCTGAGGTTGCCTCATCTTTGCAGAGAGTTTCATATGGATGCTCAAAGGTCCACATTAAAACAAGATTTGCCTTTTCTTCATGGATTAGGAAATGTTTTGGCTTGAATTTTGATTGACAACATAGCTGAATATTTTACATTAGCTGGGTCCCATATAAATTTTAAAGAAAATCTGAGAAGTCTCAAGCATTTTCATGGAAACTCCTATTCAAACTCATTGAAATAAATATTTCCTTTGGTATCATAATTAATCAGGTATTTATAAATGAAAACTCAGATGTAGTTATTACAGGGTAGTCTCCTCTTTCGTCACCAGTTTGTTCTACTTCCATTTATTTCTTCAGCTTGTGGGCAGTAGGGATCATAGTATCATATCAACTATTAAAAGTTACCTCTCATTGGAGAGCAGTTTGATGAGACCTGAAGCCAGAACTTTCTAAGCTGAGGAGAACATAATTTTGCCTAGCTACAATTTTTTGATGGAGAAATTCTTATCCTCTCTTCTCTTGCAATTCCTGTGTTCACTTGAACTACATCATCACATCTTCCTGTATTCACTGTTAATTTGAAGCTGTGATTCTGTTTTTCCTGTTGGTTTTGCATTTTCTTTCAGAAAAGGGAGGTGATTACTGGGAATCCTGGACCTGCTTATTTTTTTTTCTTGAGAAATTCAGAAAAAAAAATAAAATCTAGTTCTTCACTTCTTAAAGAATTTTAGAGAACCATTAGGAACCACAGAAATTGTCAGCAAAAAACTTGTTGACCAAAATTTCTTTATTATTGTAGAACTTAAGATATAGATCATTTTACAAACTACAGCACAGATCTTCAGCTGTCTTTATATACATAACTGTATAACATTTATGGGCTTGTTATTTTTTCCATTTATGACTGACATGTAATCTGGCACTTCCTTTCTTTTGCAGAGATACATCTGCTTTCCATCAAAACTGGTTTTTGCCAAAAAGGAATGGAAATAGCAGATAAGAAAATCTTTAAAGTATTCAGTCCATGTAGTCAGAGAAATATTTCCTCTCCGCAATTATCTTGTGTGAGGCTTAATGGGGGGGGGGGGTCAGAGTTTTGTATTCAAGTGCTTTCATATAATATTTCAATATTTTAATATTTTCCAAACATAAATAAATAACTTGTTTCTCCTCATTTTTTTTAATTTTTTTCTTTTTGAACAACATTGATTTAGGGATACAGAAAGAAGGGTATTTTTGCAACCAGGAAGGAAAAGGGAAACCCAGACGCTTAAAAAGCTGCTCATCGTTTCCTCTCAGCTAATTAGTGTTATGTTGGCCACTGTTACCTGCTTAAATCAGTGATATTGTAAAAGTGTAGAATGAAGAGGGATCAAAAGCAGTGAAAAATAAGGGAGACTGTTTACATCCCACTTTAGTTTTGACAAGATAAGAAACTTCATATGATGATTATGGATTACACACATGCAGGTACGGTTGTTTAGATAAATAGCATGGCCAAAGCCTAAATCTTCAAGCCTTGTGCTCCTCTTCAGATGTGTGATCAACTTAAACATAAGGCAGAGATATAAGATTCCCTACTTGTACATGGTTAAACAGTGCTACCTATGGACCAGGACTTGCTGAGAGGCTGGTGACCCAAATGGTCAGACAGTCTCCAGGGTGTCTCATAGCTGTTCCTTGCACAGAAGTACAGAATCATAGAACCAAAGAATGGCTTGAGTTGCAAGTGACCTTTAAAGTCATCTAGTCCAACCCACCTGCAATGAGTGAGGACATCTTCAAATAGGTCAGGTTGCTCAGAGTCCCACTCAACCTGACTTGTTTCCAGGAAAGGGGCATCTGCATTCTCTCTGGGCAACCTGTGCCAGTGTTTTGCCATTCAGATCATTAAAAATTTCTTCCTCGGATCTAGTCTGAATCTACTCTTTTTTCATGTAAAACCATTACACCTTGTCCTATCAGTATAGGCCCTACTACAGAAGAGCCATCAGAAAGTGCATGCCTGCTCTGATCAGTGTAAACATTCCCTAAGCCTGGCTTACCTGAAGGAGTTGGTTTAGCTCTCTACAATTCATTGGGAAAAAACGACATCAGTGGTGGGATTATTTTTACATAATAGTACATATTAACAGTGTGCAGCTAATTCAATGGATTTGTTCCTGTTTATGTGCTAGGTGGTATTCAGTTCTTGGTTACAAAATTAGAACACTGTCCAGAGATTCATCTTCCAGCAAATAACTTTATATCAGCCAGTGTACATAGTACTTTTCTCAAAGGAATTTACATTTAGGATTGGCTAAACATGTTAGGCAGAAGGAGAATACCACCCAAATAACAGGTAGGTATATTCCCACTCCTCTAGGAATCACCTCAGGTAAATCTTACACTGCGAATATCAGTATTAATCCAAATACATCTTACTTCACTGGAGCTGACCAAGAGAAAAGAGAAAAGCACTGGAACCCTTATAAAGATTTGATTTTCTGTACACACTGAAATATGGTAATTTTGGTAATATGGTCTACCTAGAAACACTTTTTCCCCTGAGCTTTTACATTTTGATGTGAAGTTGAACAACATTCTTATTAGTAAATACTGGCTGTTAGGGTCAGAGTCATTCCCAAGGGTGGTATCACTGCCTAGTAACTATAAATAACTGTCTGTTCCAGATGCTGCAGGAAAATGTGTCCTGGTCCTACTGTCCCTTCAATATAGATATAGAAGTCCATCTTATGAAGCAAGTGCAATAGGCTACAAGAAATCATCCTGTGAGCAACAACAGGTTTGCAAAATTTCAACAGGTATATAAAGCGGAATTTCCTGCTTCTATTTCCATTTTTCAGCTCTTATTTGAACCATTCTAGATTGATCTTCATATTACACATTGCTTTCTTCTCACTTTGGAACTAGGCTTTGATATAGAGGTATAGTTCATGAAACCTGGTTCTGAATATGTTTGATGGACATCTTTATTATATAATTATTTTTAAATGAGAAATATTTCATATATTTCACATTTGCATATAATTCTCCTGATACACAAATCTATAATTCTAGAGTTGGAAAAGAACTGCTGATAACTCCAATTTGAAAAAACCTGCTGCTACTTTATTTAATATGTACTATAAAAATCAGACAAATCTTGCCAAGAAATATTCCAGGTTAACTTCAGTCACTTGCCTTTATCAGTTTCAGATGACTACATAATTCAGTTTAGCAAATTTGTTGCTTTTCTAGGCGTCATATTTGAGTTCCATTGCCAACTCAGCTCTGATAAGCATCCTTAACTCTTAATTCTGTCCTTCACCCCTACTTGAGCTGATTTACCTTGTTTTGACTGAGGAAAATGATGATAGTGCAGAGACTTTAAGAATAAGCAACCTAAAAATGTATATGATTTTATATAAAATATTCAGTTTGTATAGGTAAAGCAGCAGAGATCCTTCCATTGAAAAAGCTAGATGTCAAAAGCCCAATATCTTCTCTGTCTGATGATTCTAATAGCCCTGTTCATTCTTCTGTTCTTTAAACCATATAAATTGTACTTGCGTATTTAGATTGGGTGTATTTCTCATGTCTCGGTAAAAAATCTGACTGCCTCTGCCTTCTCCCTTGCTCCCTGTTATGTTGATACTTACAGGAAAAACTGCTTTGCTGCTGTTGAATTGCTAACTGTCTTATTTGTCATGAACATGATGAATAGCTGAGTGTGACTGTACTAAAAATTACTGTGTTGTTATATACAGAAAGAGTTAAAGAAACCACATTGCCCAAGAGGTCATTGAGGGCATAAATAGATACTTTTTTATTACTATTTTGCATCTCTCTAGATGCATTTTGTACTGTTATACTTTATGGATGAATAAATGGAAGCTCCAGTTTTCATAAAGTGTCCAGTTTAGTTTTATTCATCCACTTTCCACTGCAGCAATACAGTTGCAGCCCATTCATTTTCATTTCTGGTGTTGCTGTGGCACCGGGATGACTAAGGATTTGCTTTTCCTTTAGCTAGCTTTCAGCATCCATAAATATACTTAGAGACAGAATAAAACCCTCTGCCATGAAACAAAGAAGGATTTTTTTTTTCTTTACTGAAATAATAATAAAGGACAACTATATAGAAAGAACACCAAGTGCACATACAATGACTATTGATTGAATTTTTCCTATGAGAAATGTGTCATGTGCTAAGAAATCAAGCCAAACACACTGATCTAAAATACTTTTTCTGTGGAAATCTTCTGAAAAAAATACTGTAGAAAGTTTGCTTTTTAATGTATTTTCAATAAAAAAAAATTCTATCAGCCAGTCTTTGCAATGGACCTACACAAACCAATTACTGGCTAGTCTTTTAAACTCAATGAAAGGAAACCATCTTCACTCTGGTAATAGATTATTTGCCCATCTCTCGCCACTATATTTTTATTTTAAACTGATAATAGCTACTATTAAACTAGAAAAAATAGGTAAAAAGGAGAACAAGAAAACCTTCTGTGGGTCAGATCTTTGCCCTACCATCCTGTTTCACACTCATTTCCCATGGCATAGAACAACCACACCATACAGTCAATCACATCTCAGAGTTTCTTTTACCAGAATCTCCTGCAAACTGTGCTGGATCCCACAGTACTGAAAACTGATTGCAAGAGAGGAGTAATAATGCTAAAGTTGAGTTGGTGATCTCATTAGGAAGGCTCAGAGATGACTTGTTGCTGTCTGAGGCAATTCTTTGTATGTCAGAAAAAACCCACAAAAGACTGGTTATTTAGAAGTAAATTAGCTCAGTACAAGCTACCAACTGGCAGTCTGATTACTGGTTTTCTTAAAAAATCTTGTATGCCCAGGAGTCACTAAAGTCTACATAATATCAGTGTAAGTCAGTCTGTCTTTCAGAAGGCACTTTATATACTAAATTGTTAAAACACTAATATTTTGGGCCATAGAGACATCATGTGTTGACTGCAAATGAATATAAAATGACCTACCAAGAGTGCTGTTAAAACAGTTATATAACAAGATCATCTTGCATCCTCAGTTATTTGTTCCAGATCCTACTGTTGATTCCCTTTCCCTTGACAGGCAAAAAAAATATTACAGGCTGGAGAAGAAACAAATACAAGCTGAGTAATATTCAACAAAGAGAAATTTGACAAATGTTGTTTTTTCATTAATTTGAGAAACATTTATGAGGCATGCAGATTGGCTGTCAACATACTTAGAAATCATAAGCATTTACTGAATACTCTGGGTGTGTTATACAGAGATGACAGATTGCTTACATTGGCTGTGCAGTTCAACTGATCTTATGCTGTTTCTGCTCCTTTACTGCCTGACAAATTTATTAGCAAGCAAATAGTGAGTGAAAATATAGCAAACAATATACTAATGAAATATATGGATCCACAAAACATCTACTGAAAGTATAATGAATCTTAACTTAGTTATCCGGTATTCACAGATAAAATATCTAATGCTTTGAATACAGAAAAAAAAAATTAAATAGCATCCTTTCAGCACTGAATCACTTTGTCATTTAAGCAGACTCTATAACTCAGCAAAATACAGAGCTTAAGGCCCTATACATAAAATCTAGATGTGTATTTGCATTATGAGTGCAACTGCAAGTATCCTAACCTATTTTTGCATTAACCATGCAAGCTTCTTGAATGTTCTGGTTCTTCAGAAAGGCACACTTTGGATAAATATTTTCCTCAAGAACACTCTGTATTGTACAAAACAAATAGGTGTGAACATAAATTAGCTTGGAGGAGCTTTTTCTCAGAATTGAATAAAAATACTGCACAGAGAGAGAATTACATTTCTGGAACAAAGTGGGTGTTTAGTCACTTCAATACTAGACATGCTATTTATCCTCAATTCTCTTCTGTAGCACATCATCAATGGCTGAAAATAAAGGCAAGCATGAATCTTGAAAAGCTGATAGTACTACAAATGAATTAGAAATTCTCTCAAAAGAAAGAGTAATAGAAGCAAGTCACACACAAAAGTTTTCACAGTTAAGAGAGACACAAAAAGTACAAAATATCATAGTTTCTGCCCAAAAGAGTGATTTAATCAACGTCAGTCTAACCAAGTATCTACAATGCCAACTGGCATAAGTACAAGGAAATACTGTCTGTGGGGCAATTTTTTTTCTCTTTGTTTCTTTTTACTCTGGAACCACCTGCTGTGATGTTTGCATTTTATACATCTGAATGACAGCTAAAAATAGGAGTAGACATGTTGGGACTTTGTCCTTACAGCTTTCGGTAATGAAGACAAGGTTAAGTGTATATTAGACTCTGTACTGATTTCCTAATTGGCAAACCTGTTCCTGCAGCTCAATTTGCATGAGAACATACAGAATGATATCTTTTTCCTTGACGAACTCTTCTGAAAATGTCAATATACTGAATACCTTGTAGGAAATTTTAGGACTCAATGAAATTCATGAGGCTACATAGCCTCATGGCATGAATCAGTGTTATGTTCTTCAAAGTTACTTTCACAGAATTGTCAATGTCTGCTTTAGGGAATAACTTTTAATAGAATATTTTGCTACCTGCTTGTATTAGTCACTGCTCTCCCATGTCTAGATATAAATATTATAATTACAAACACAGCCTTTGGTGTTATCATAATTGCTATTCTATCTGCTCCAAGAAAGAGGGCAGCTTGCTGCACTTCTTTCCCTGTTCCAGAGGTCATTGTGTCTACAGCCACAGCTTCCCTCACTGCCTTAGTCCTCTAGTCCTGTAGGAAGCTGGTGAACTGCTGATCTGTTGATTAAGACTTTACTGATTGCTCTGCTTCAGCAAACTGGACTTAAGTCAAATACAAAAGATGGATTAAATTGGTGCCACTGGAGTCCCTCTCTGTCTCTTGCCCAGTGGCTGCATGGGTATTCTCTGCCATTGTGTTAGTACTCCACCTTTCTGTGAGACTATTTTTCTATATATTTAAGTTCTGTCAAACCAAACCGGTTCAGAATAAGTGCAAAGTAGAACTGGTGCTGACTCCAGGATAGAAAGAACTGCATGGTGGGATCCAGAGTAGTGGCACAGGCAAGTTTGGTTAAGGGTGACTCAGATTGCCATAGCCCAGCACTGACCCAGCTGTTTTTGACTGAAATGAATCCCAGAAAAAAACTCCTTCAGTAGATCAAGTAATCAGCTGCACCTGGGCTGGGGATAATACACTGCTAAAGAAGCTGTTGCCTGAAAGGGGGAGCCATATATTATTTAAACTCACATAAAGCAGGAGAGAGAAAAACAGCTGCAAAAGTTAAATTGTTCTAGAAGAGCACATCTGTTGACAGACTTAGGTTCAGTATTTATTTCACGGTTCATTCTCTCATTCTTTTCTTCTCTACTTTGGATAAAATATGCCAAAGCTTCCGATATTCTGTAGACAGCTGAACAAGTTGGGAAATTCTGTCATTTTCTAAATCACTGTGAATGCCACAAACTTCTACTCATCAGCATGCTCTGAATTTGATAAAGCCCGTCTGAATGTATGATTTGGTAATTTGGCTGAACCCTGAGAACCAGAAACATGTCTGAGGAACACTCCATGTGCCTAGAGTACAGTCATTATGTGGCTGTGCAATATGATTTAAAATTCTAAATCATAAGGCCTCTGAAGGAAATTATCTTTTAGAGAAGCAAAACTGGGTTGGTTTGGGGGTTGTTTTGTTTTGTTTTGTTTGTTTTGTTGGGTTTTTGGTGGTTGTTTTTTTTAAGTCTTTAAAAGACTAAAGATACAACTCTTTAGGGCGAAAGGGCCACGTGTGGTTTTTCTTCTAAACAAATGGACTTGATAAGGGTTGAGAATGTGTTCACAAACATCACAAACACAACATGGACAACTGACAACAAAGATAGAGTTGATGTTCTTGAAATGAGCAAATCCATCCAAATCTAATCTCTGTTAACAGTCAGACAGATATGTTTAGCAGACCTAAATCTGAAAGTCCAAATTAAAAATAAAAAAAAATTAAAAAGAAGGGGAAAAAAAAGGCCCAAAGGAAAACCAATAAAAAAATCTCACAACTTTGCTTAACAACCACTGTAACCAATTTTATGTTACCCAAAAATTCCTATTACCATATTACCAATAATCCAATATTAAAAATATGTCTTGAATGTCAGGAATACTAACTATTGTAAAGAGCAGTAGAAAGGCCTGAACTTTCTCAAGAAAGCAGTGGTCACATTAGTATGAAGCTTTAGTTTGTTTACAGTGGGGTTTATCACTTGTATAAGCAGATGCTCCTGTGCTAACTCCCTTGGCAAGCAGCACTTTGTGCCTACATCTAAAGTAATAAATGCTCCATTTGAAGAGGATTATCTCCTCCTTCCCCTCTTGTGCTTTGCCTGAACAAAGCAGGAGGTGGAGAGAAGGAGGGGGAGATAATCCTTTTAGCATGCAATGCTTCACACCTGACAGGTAAGTAATAAATGCCGCATTCCAGCGGGATTAGCACAGTAGTTCTTGTTTGGAGTGGAATAAAATATTTTCAGACAGTGGACCAAGCCCTTGGGACTGAAGTCCAGATAAGGTTCTGCTATTTAATTATTTCTTGTGTACCTGCTGCATTTGTGTGTTTTCTGAGTCAGTCAATACAAAGGTAGAAGGGAAATAACAAAAGCTGTGTTTCTGAGGGTTTTTTTTGTATGTGATGTGAGGAACATTAAGTATGTTCATAGGAACCAGTAGTAGTGAAATAACATTATTTAAAGCTGTACATCCCACTAGAGGAAAGCAAAAGGCAGAGGAATCTTCATGAACTTCACACCCCAATCAGTGAATGAACATGAACTCAAAATATCTTAGAATATTCGTGCTAGTCAGTGTGACAGTAACTTCACTTACAACTCAGCAACATTCTCTGCCTGCAACTGACTCTTATGGTCATGTTGGCTTTTTTCTAATCTTCACCTTGTATTTTATTGCATAGACTAACATAATTTTTATATTTTACACAGTATAAAAACAGATATATATTTTGACCTGATATTTAGTGATATACTAGATCTAGTTGAAAATGTCCCTTCTCCTTAGAGAAGGGTTAGAGTAGATGACCTTTTAAAGGACTCTTCCAACTCAAACTATTCTATGACTCTATGATAGCAAATATATTTTTATCAGGTCTAATATGAACAAATGGGAGGGAAGAGAGTCTGAAAGCTCCAAACGATGAGGAACATGGTCTCCCATGCTCTATTCTTTCTCATCTTTTCTCTTCAAGACATCCACAGTCAAAACAGGTAATCTAGTAATCTTCTTCTGTCCAGGGTAAATAGAATTTCTCCTTTCTTACTCATAGTAAAGAAGCCAATAATTTCCTCAGGCTTGGTGACAGTCTCCGATGAGGGGTAGCTGAGCAATTCCCCTCATTGATGAAACCTCGGGTAGTCTTTGTATGATGCACTTCAGAACAAAGGTATCTCAGAAGCTCATAAATTTGAAATAACTAGGTTTTACTGTTAGAATCATAGAATCTTAGAATGAATTGGTTTGGAAGGGGTCATAAAAGCTCATTTAGTTCCAACCCCCCTGCAATGAGCATGGACCTCTTCAATTGCATCAGCTTGCTCAGAGCTTCATCCAATCTGACCATGACTCTTTTCAAGGATTGGGCATGTGCAACTTCTCTGGACAAGCTGTGCCAGTGTTTCATCAACGTAATTGTGAAAAAAAATTAGCTTAAAACTATTACCATTGTCTTATCACTATAGTTCCTATTAAAAACTGTATCTCAACCTTTCTTATAAGCCCCCTTTTAGTACTGAAATTGATCTGCAATAAGGTCTCTCTGGAGACTTCTCTGTACTAAACAACTTCAGGTCTCTCAAAATAACCCAATTTTCTCAATTCTCTCTCTTACTCTCTGCAGATAGCCAAATACTTGTTTCTGTCCAGACATGATAAAGTGTCATGACTAATTAAGCATAAATTGAGTTTATTATTGCTGAGAGATGATGGAATAAAAGTCCAGTCAAGGTGTCATAAAAAGCTGGAAGACATTTTGCAATCTAATTACTCCAAGTCAGAAGATCTGATAGAAATTCCCCTCAAGTACAAGACTCAACTAATTGATTTTTTTTTTTTAAATGAAACTAAACATTTCCCAGTGGCAGAACCATCAGACTCATGTACTTAGAAAAGCAAGAGCATGTGGGTGGAATTCAAATTGTAGTAAGTACCTAGTGCACAAGCCACTGTTGCAGGCAGTGATAAATGCTAATTTTAAAAAAAACCCCATCAATACTGAAGCAAACAAACCCCTCAACAACCTCATGGAGCACTACAGGCTTGGGACAAAGTGGCTGGACAGTGGCCAGGCAGAAAGGGACCTGGGAGTACAGCGGGCTGAGCATGAGCCAGCAGTGTGCCCAGGTAGCCAAGAAAGTCAATGGCATCCTGGCCTGTAATCAGAAATAATGTGGCCAGCAGGACCAGAAAAGTGATTCTTCCCCTGCACTCAGCACTGGTGAAGCCGCCCCTCAGTACTGTGTCCAGTTCTGGGCCCCTCAATTTAGGAAGGATATTGAGGTGCTGGAGTGTATCTAAAGACGGGCAACGAGGCTGGTATAGAGACTGGAGCATACCAATCCTATGAGGAGCAGCTGAGGGAGCTGGGGTTGTTTAGTCTGGAGAAGACGAGGTTCAGGGGGGATCTAATCACTCTCTACAACTACCTGAAAGGAGGCTGTAGCCAGGTCGGGATCAGGCTCTTCTCCCACACAAGCAGCAATAAGACAAGAGGACACAGTCTTAAGATGCAGCGGGGAAGGTTTAGTTTGAACATTAGAAAGTTCTACACAGAAAGAATGATAGGGCACTGGAATGGGCTGTCCAGGAAGGTGATAGAATCACCATCCCTGGAGGTGTTTAAGAATAGACTGGATGTGGCATTTAGTGCCATGGTCTAGTTGACAAGGTGGTGTTAGGTCATAGGTTTGACTTGAGGCCTTCTCCAGCCTGGTTGGTTCTGTGATGCTGTACTGGAAGGCTGCAATGAGGTTAGCCAAAGTCTCCTCTTTTTCAGGATGAACAGTCCCAATTCTCTCAGTCTTTCCTTGTAGGTGAGGGTTCTCCATTCCTCTAATCATCTTAGTGGCCCTCCTCTGGACTCAGTCCAACAGGTCCATGTCCTTCACATGCTGAGGACTCCATGGCTGGATCTCAGCAGAGCAGAGAGGCAGAATGACCTCCCTCGAACTGCTGGCCATGTTACTTTTGATGCAGCCCAGGACACAATTGGCTTTCTGGGATGTGAGTGCACATTGCCAGCTCATGTCCAGCCTGTCATCCACCAGCAGACCCAAGTCCTTCTCAGCAGGGTTGCTCTCAATCTGTTCATGCCCCAGACTGTATCGATACCGCGGATTGCCCTGACCCAGGTGCAACACCTTACCCTTGGTCCTGTTAAACCTTATGAGATTCCCACGGGCCCACTTGTCAAGGTCCCTCTGGATCACATCCATGCTTTAGGTTTGGATACTGCACTTCTTGGCTTGGTGTCATCTGTAAACTTCCTGAAGATACCCTTGATCCATGTGTCTACATCATTAATGAAGATATTGAATAGCACTGGTCCCCTGAGGGACAGCACTTGTCACTGACAGTATTAGAGACTGAGGTGATGAGAATAAAGCAGGAGAAAAATGAGCTCAAGATGGGGGTGGGGGGAGAAAGTGTTCCAGGGCAGGAAGGAACAAGGTGTTGAGGTGAGATAGGCAGGGAAGGAAGACAGCATGGCAGGCTGGTGGCAGCATGGCAGGGAGAGGAGTAAGCACAGGAGGTGAGCAGGAGGGAAACCTAACTGTGATCTCAAGATTATGACACTGTGGTGAATGTGGAAAGTAAACAATCAGGCCAAACAGAATGAATAGTGGTGATAAAAAGTAAGCAGTGTGTTTTGGGAGGTCATCAGGAAAGAGTATAAGTCACTAGAGATTGGAATGGAAGGCAGTAGCACAGGAAGAAGGGCAGTAAGTGAGCTGGGAGAAATACAGTATGGTTTGGTACCAGTGTTCAATACTTGCTTGTGCTCAATTTTTATCTTTTACCCAATAAAATGGTTTTGTTGTCCTGCATACTCAAAATGCAATTTTTTTTTTCCCCAGGCTCTTCTACCTCTTGAAAATCTTCCGGAAGCCAATGTGCCTCAGAGACAGGAATCCTGTGATTTTACACGACTAGGAAAGGCAGTTAACCCAGACTTCTACTATCCTAGAAGGTTAGAGCTAGCAGCATTCAAATACACTTTCTATTTTACTTTCCAGTGAGCACATCCTTGTCATATGATCTTGCTATTAAATATCATATAAATATGCAGCACTGAGTCTTGGAATATTTATATTATGACACAGATCCATTGATATCATGCTCTTCATCTTCTCAAATAATTTACTGTCCTAGCAGGAGGAGATGGCACTTAAAGTAACATTAAAACAGAAAAAATGTATCTAAATTTCCACTTCTCATGTAAGGCAAAGTAATCATTCAAAGCATAAAATTTGAAATGAACATTAAAACATTAAAGGGAAAGGGAGTCTAATACACTCATAGAATGGTTCTGTTTGTATTAAAATTCAAATGACTTGTTTTGGTTCTTGAAATAGTGCAATATTAAAAACAAGCTTAGGCTGAATAGAAACATTCTATGTAAATATTTGAATATTTCTTATACTGTAGCAATGTTTTCAAGTAGATTAATTTTCATTTTTATGACAGTGAATACAGAGGAAATAAATGTTTGGCAAAATCTCTGTCTTTCTGAACATTTCCAATGTCTTTGATGCATTTAAAGATATTTTCAAGATGCAAAAGTTCTCAAGACATCAGCATTAATAACTAATTGTTTTGCAATTTCATACAAAGATATTTTATTTATTAGTCTTTAAAGAAAGTCAATGATTTTGAAAAGAATTCAAATTCAGCTTCCTCAATTTTATCTTACAGATTTTTTTCAGGTTTTGACATGGGCAAAACCCACAGTTTTGCATTCTGTATGTAAGTAATCAGGAATCTTGCAGTTATGCAACAAAATCATCTTTCTCATTTCTTTTTGGAAGAAATTAAACACTGTTACTAAAAGTAATAGCTTTTATAGTGAAAGATAAACTTATTAAATTATATTTTGCTTTACTATGTGTAAATCTATATTGGGATATTTTGCAAGGGTCGTTACGTTTGTATGTCAGTGCATTCAATGTTACTTTTTTTGACCCTGTGAACTTCTATTTTCATGAAATAATAGTCCTTCATGTCATGTTACTGCATGTAAAAGATTCCTTTTCAGCTTTGCACAGAATTGCCAATGTCATCCTTGGTGTTCAACTGGGTATGATATTCCTCTGTATTACTCAAGAGCTTTATGAAATTGTGTCACAAACAGTCAGAAAAAAGCACAAAAACCCTTCAAATAATCACAAATATTGCATTCCTTTTCTATTCAACTGGACTGAAATGAATGAATGACTAAATAAATATATAATTAAACCCCAAGCACCATTCAGCTTTTTCTCTGCATAAGCAAAATCAGCACCTGTGCATAGAATATCTTGAAGACTTAGTGTAATAGTAATAAGAAAATGAAACATCAGCTTAAATACTTTGTAAGATGACCTTCAGTGGAAGCCATTCACTATCAAATTGAGTGAACTCCATCTTGAATTACCTTGGACTTCCAGAGTGTTTTGGAGTAGGAAAAGAAACATGACAACAAGAGGTTTCCCTCCATCTGAAAATGACCAGAAGGCTGCAGTGAAGTACCTGTTATGACAAAATAAGCTTTTCTTGGATCTTATTTTAATAACTACAAAATATTTGTTCTGCATTAAAGCTGCAATAGTCTTTTAATGTGATGAATCTAAATCAGAAAGTGTCAGTGAAAACCCTATATCCCTATGCTTCCAGAAGATGTGTTAGGTATTTCTTCACCTTTGCATATCACCATAGGCAGTTATGTTTCCCTTGAGCTGACCTGTACTTATATGCATTTTTTTGTCTTGATATTCCTTTATTGGACTAGCCCTCCTACCAGATCAGTCACTTTCCTTTCATGTTATTATTTTCCATTATAGAGATATATCATGTCATTGGAAAAATGAAACTGTCACTAATTAGAAGGCTTCTTGCAGACGGAATTTAAATTAACTAGGCCTGAACTACTGGATTTGCTTTCAGTAAGAAATAACCACAGGCTTCAGTGTTCAGGAAAAAAAAAAAAAAGGTCATAACTCATCTTCACAGTTATTTTCCTTTCTGAGTAGTGTTTTGTGAAGCAATCAAATCTCTCCCTATGTTTAAAGTACAAATAATGATTTAAAAGCCTCTATTACTGTTGTGCAGAATCTCTCTTTGAGCACCATGCACTGCTTGGGGTGGAATGATAAGAGCTTCATCACAGACAGCCCACATTAGTGCTCTGATTAAAAGTCTCCCTTTTGTCTCCATTTCCAGGACCTTTTCTCCACAATAAACTGCTCTTCTAAGAAATAGCCCTTTGCTGAAATCCCCTTTAGAATTGTAAGAGCTGTATTATGCCGTCCATCAGCCAGTTGTCTGAATAAAGTAAAATCTGCAACAGTAGTCATTAGTAGATGATGTAGAGTCTTAGAGTCTTGTTCTCCTCTCTCTTTTGAAACTTCAATTCCTCTGAAAGCTATTGTTTATTGTACTTTATGTTGGTACTAGGGGAATGTGTTTAGCTGGATTACTGAAAAACACTCTTTTCAGTGGAATGTGAAAACAATGCACACCCTTCTGATGATACAGAGTGTTGGTGTCTATTCTGCCTCCTCTTCATTCAGCTCCACAGCATTCACCCTGTCTCAATTGCTGGTGCAGCAAGTTCAGTCTTCATACTGAATGTAACAGTTTAAAGAGAGTTTCTGTGTTAGGTAATACAGTGGTTCAATGGGTATAAATAAAGTGTTGGGAAGTCCTAGAAGGACCTTAATGAGGGTATGGTGAGGACGTTTAAGAATACCCTGTGTCTTGCACAGTGTAGATATACTTGGATCAACCTGCAGATGGCAAGGAGGCTAGCTGTTGCACTGCAAATTAAAGGCTACCTGTATTCTCCACAAGTTTTTTGATCTATTTTTAACAGCCAGTCCACCAGAATGGGCTCCAGAGCATGCCGTATGGTGTGTAATTTCATTAGACTACAGACACACCTTACAAGTGAAGCCAAGAATTTGTTAGTCAAGTTAAAGTCTTGATGGTCTAATCAATTAATTATTTTTAGTGTAGTTTCACTTATAATACAATCCACATTATGCAATTATTACAACTCATTCCTATAATGATAAAAACTGATACATGCAAATCTCACTCTTTCAGTGCTCCTTTGAGTACTAAAGTTGTCCTCCCAAGGTCATGTTTTCTACTGTAGGGAAAAGTGAGGCATGAACTATAGTGTCCAAATATCTTTGCTGGGGGAAGTATACTGTTGGTGTTGAAAGGAGAGCCCAGGGAAAACAAGAGTTGGAGCTGTACTAAGGCATCTAGGAGAAGGAAAGAACTGATTCCTGTCAGACAGAAAGGTGGTCAGTACTGACCAAATGTCAGCCATGCATTCTGCAAGAAATGCCTGCCTGGGCAAGTGCTGTTTATCAAACAAACCACGTATTTGTCATGTTTGGAAGCTTGTCAGCTTCTTCATTCTGCTAAGGATGGGATGAATGATTATTTCAAAAGGGGGGACAGGTGTTTCTGGAATATTCTTTTCCCTCTTGATTCTTTTATGTTGGTGGAGTCTGTCCGCTGTTCTAGAGAAGTTTTAAACAGACTTAAGTGTCTAGAAGACATATGGGATTTGACCCCTGTGTCTTTCCCTTTATGGCTTTCACCAACACAAGTATCTATTTGATAGCCTATTAGACAATCATTTATGCAGCCCCCAGTCTTGTGCTGCAGACAGCATCAGGCCAGAAAGTCTCAATGGTGGCTCTAGAGCTCACAGAGAGACAAGGAAACCAGTGATCCTGTGCTTTGGGCAGTCATTTCTGATCAAAGGCCTGCAATGCACCACCTTCACCCTTTTTCATTTGAATCAATGCTAGTTCACAGTTAGAATGACAGCTCTTATGCATGTTTTGGGTGAATGCACAGAAATTTTTCTGAATATTAAGTAACAATTTTTATGTTCTTTGCAGATGTTCAAAAGGACATGAGTTATCTCACATTGGGTACACGTGTGTGTGTGTGTGTGTGCGTGTGTGTATGAGCATCTAAAAAACCTGATATGACAAATGTGGCTTTAACCAGGGAATGAGAAGGCTGTTTCACAAGCCACAAGCCATGACCTTTCACAGTAACATCCCAATACTGAGCATGACATGACTGATGAAGAAAGTTGATGGTTTGCTAGATAGCTTTGAAAGACTCCAGACAGATTAAACAGAGGAATGTCTGTCAGATGTATATCCATACTACCAACGTTTATATAATATGCCTATTCCATGCAGGTGTAGAACCGTATTAGTAGTCTTTTCCCTGTGTGTGAGTTTCCTCATCCAAGAAGAGAGCTCTCAAGTACCAATGCAAAACCCAAATGTGTCAAAACACCTACAGTGTTGATGCTGGAGTGGAGACAAAGGGACAAGATACAGAATAAGGAGTAAAATACATGACAATGTAAATATAGTCGGCATGAATAGTCTCCTTCTAACTGACTGTAAAAGAATGGTTTCCATTACTTAAAAATCATCTAATTTCATCGCAATAGGTGACAACAGGAATTTTTCAATGGCTTCTGATCCTGTTCAAGGTGTCTAATTTCAGCATCTGGTTGCTGGTGAGATCAGAGAACTGATTTTTTGATGTACTGCATAAAGCACTCCTGACTTCTGAGTTTTCATTTCTCCACACTGTTGGAAGGGCTGTGACTATAAATTGCATCCATTAAAGGTTTGACTAGACTAAGCTCATATCATTCCTCTTTATAACAACTATTCCATGAGATTAATCTAAAGAGAAAATCATTTGGTAAGATGTCTCCATGCTTAAAGCAAATATTGAGGTTTATTACTTGACATTTTTAGGGGGCTTTCACAGTCTTCTGTTGCCACAGGAGCCACTGATTGAAGAGTAGCTAGATTCACCTCCACCTCCCACAATTGTTATTTACAGAAATCATGGCCAAGGTTTCTGCTGTAAGCAACAGCCCAGGGTTAAAGTTGTTATGTTCCAGCTGAGTTGCAGCTTCACTTCCTTCAGAAGGCTTGCAAAGTCTGAGAAAAGCCAGAAAAGAGCAGAGATCTAAGGAGGTGATAGCCTGGCTGAAGAAAACACTAATTGAAATGCTTGACATTTCTTCTCAGAGATTGTCTTAAGTGCCCATAGAGTCACTGCTGAGAGCTAGACTGTGTTTCCAAGGCAGAGTAGTGATTAAGTTCTGTCTTTTGTGTGTGACCTACATCTGTGGTCTTATCAGCATTTGCATGCAAGGCAGCTGATTAAGAAGTTGCTGTTTCTGATCCCTGAGAGGCCAGCCAAACCAGAACCCACTGAGGCTCACATGCATATTGTTATAGCAAACTGTAGTCTGTTTGCAGCTCTGTAGGGAAAAAATATCTTAGAAATCACCAGCTCTAAAAAGTCCATACTAATGGAGAACAGATATAGTTTTGTAGGTGTCAAATCTACTGCAGCCTCCGTGAATGTTCCCTGAATCCTGTAAGATGTAATAAAGCAAGAAGTCAATGTGCCTAGGAGGCAGAAAACAAAGACTGGTTAATGTTCGATTTTTATCTAGTCAAAAAGTTACCAGAAGTATATTAGTAAATTCTTGCATCAGGGACTTGTTGATTCATATATTTATTAGATATCTTAAAAGGGAAGTGATTAGAGAAGCAAAGACATTTGCAGAGCAATGAATATGACTTGGATCAGTCCAGAAACAGAGACAGATGGGGAATTTTAGGTATCTACATATGAGTTGCACAAAGGTAACAGTATAACAATGAGGTTTAGTATCAATGATTTCTAAGTGTCTCTCACCACAGGGGAAAACAAAATAAAGGCCTTGTATGCTTTAGAAAGTGGTTTTATCCATCACTTTTCAGAAAGGATCTGAAAAAATTCAGAAATCTTGTTTCTGCCCTGCTGCAACTAGTAGGAAAAAGGAAGCAAAGTCATGTTCAGAATGAAGTATTATTGTGCTATCAGAAACCAACAGCACTGCCTCCTTTGCATTGCAACTGTGCTCTGAGTATTCACCAGAAGTATGTCGGTATGAAATAAAGGTTTCTGGGAAGGGCAACAAGGCCATGAAAAAAAACTTACCTGTAAGTGGCTATAGCAATTCTGACGGGTTCTTTTCTTTAGAAAATAGACATGTATAAGAATGCATGAAAAGGTTTTAAACAACATAAAAAAAGGCTATAATAAAATATGGACTAGTTAGCTAAGGAGCGTTAGTACTTGCATTTCCTGAAGAAAACTGTCTCTGTTCTCTGGTACCAATGCCTATGTCCCTTGTCTTGCTGTGTCCAAAAGCCTATTCCAAGTGAGCTTCCATGAGTCACACACCTTAAGAGCCCTCCATGAGTCACATAACTTCAGAACAAAGCAATTTCATCTTTTCACTTCACAGTATCATTGAATAAATGAAGCACCTCACAGCATTTAGCTGAACAGAGAAACTTGTACAGAGTGGCTGAGATCAAGAGTTTAAATTTCAAGAACATGAAATAAAACCAGTACTAAAAGTTGCCATCTATAATACTAAATCTTATGGAAGAAATATAATAAAATCCATAGTTAAAGGTACAAATCAGGATCTGTTGAGTACCTATGGGGAGATATATGCTTGATGCAAGTCTTTTGCATTATTGGAACTTGTGCCATCATTGATCCTGCCAGATACAGGTTTATGCTGTTGTCACAGTGCTGACAGGTTGCAGGACTAATGCAAATTCAAATCTGGTTTCAAGTGACACAGATATATTTTTGTCTTTTGTTCTACCTATCTTCATTTTTCTCTACCAGTGGAGTATTTCAAGGAAATGGAAACAATAAGTAAAACCCACTCAGTTTCAATGTGATTTTTTACAGCTGAGCAAAGTCAAAACATACAGTTATACACATGGACAAAAAGTATTGTAGATATTGTGTGAAAATCTAAATTTGCCAACAAGTTTGTCATTAAAATTAACAGAATTTCTCATCATGATTACTTTTTGTAGCAACATATTCAAAGGAAAAATTTTAATTAACCTCTTTCCATGGGTCTGTAACTCCTTTTGATTTGTAAGCTGGACAGTACCTTCACACTAATGGCCAATATGAATTTCATTTGTTTCTCCACTAAAAACAGGACAGGCTGTGTCACTCAGGTTTC
This sequence comes from Scytalopus superciliaris, assembly GCA_013400415.1. Taxonomy (NCBI): domain Eukaryota; kingdom Metazoa; phylum Chordata; class Aves; order Passeriformes; family Rhinocryptidae; genus Scytalopus; species Scytalopus superciliaris. The sequence goes on from VXBX01006665.1 coordinate 107,388, forward strand.
CATCACAGACTGATTCCGCATTTGCATATCTCAAAGGCAACCTGGCTTACTGTGGATCCACAGCACACAGCTGAAAGGACAGAAGGAAGCTGGGAGCCCTTTCACCAGAGACACAATTTGCTTAGAGTGTTATGGAAGCAGAAATTTTCTGGCACCTGCCCTCCCCCAGTCAGACTGATAATGTTGCTGTGCAAATATCTGCAGAGATTGCCACAGTGCAGCATAAAGTCCACTTTGGGGTTGAAACACCTACCAGTACCATGACTATCTATTTATAGGCTTCTCACTTAAAACTTAAGAAACAGAAAACCTGAAATAGAGGTAAAATACCGATGTGGTAGAAAATTTTATATTTTATATGACAGAAGGCTAAACCAATGATAGCTTTTCAACAAAATTCTTAGGTTTATAAAATGATTGTTTTAGTTGGTAGTTCTCAGTGACTTTGGTGATATATATAGTAACTATTTCTTATTTGCTGAGACATTTTGGCATTTTGTTTGGTATATTTTAAAAGGTATAAAATTGGCTGTATTTCTGTTTTGCTTATGCAAAAGCCAAGACGTTTTCTCATTAACATTATCTTTTGCTTCAGCTTCTCATTTTATTTTAGCTCCCACAGTAACTAAGCTTGTTAGGGAGTTTCATAACCAAATCAGCCAGATGCTCCTAACTCACATAATATTTTGTAAAGTCCTCTTATGGAGCCTTGAACAATGGGCTGTATTCCAATAAAACCAAACTGGACCTGAAACACCAAACAGATGATAAACCAAAAACAGACAGTGGAAGGGAGGGAATATTTGGCACTTGAAAGAAGAAAATCCATGTGCTTTATTGATCACGCATTTGTTTCTACTACTGGCATCCAAATGTTGGTTTGATTACATGAGAGGTTTTATGAAATATTTAATTCTGTGAACTCATATGGTTGAGACAAAATTCTTTCGCCTACAGTTAATGGTATTCAAAGGCTTTTGAAAACAAAAGTCTTCAACACGAGTCTCAAACAAGAATTTTTACTGAGGAAGGTGGAATAGGAATAGCTCTTAATATAGAAGAGCTATCTACCCAGCTACGGACTCAGATCTGTCCCAGGCCATATGCAGCAGATGCAGAGTATCATCTTCAACCATGAAGTGGAAAAATTTGGAGAAGGAGTGCATCTTAAAAACCAGGAAGCACAGATACAGACCAGGGAGAGTCATATCTTTGGTGAGCCAGGTCCACTCATGAGTCTGATGGGAAATTTGCAGATGTGTGTTGTACCAAATACAGTTTGAGGATCACCTATTGATTAGATTGAGGAAATGCAGTGGAAAATGTTAAAGGTAATATGCTAAAGAGGCAGATAATAGGTCTGGGTGCCAAATTATTTTTTTCTGTTTCACTTCCTTTCAGTAAAGTGCATGGGAAGTACTGCCATCTGTCAATGTGATTAGAATTATTTTTTAATACTTCAACTGGCTTGTGCCAGCACCCTAGGATTTGCATCTAATATGATTTTATGTTGATTTAAATTGTTTCATAATCAAAATGATGGAGAAAGTGTCCATACCAAGGCTCAACTTTAGGAGGGTGTTAAAATAAAATACTAAGTACCATTAATGATTACCTTACTGAAATGCAATGTAACTGTGCAGTCCCAAATACAGTATTTCCATTGTTAGTGCAGGTCCTCAATGATGTACTGAGATGGGCAGGCCTCAGCAAGGAGGTTTGTCAGGCTTGCTCTGTCTGAAATTTTCTTGATCTGTAACTTGGCTTAGCTGTGACAGCACTTTCTTTAACTGGACAGATGTCTGGCTAATTTGTTCTACTATTGTTTACCTGTGTATGGTACAATGCTAGTTTTATGTAGTTAACAAGAATTATCAATTATTCTAGGCAGAGACAGAAAGATTTATAATTCTCATTGCGATAACAGTGTAGAGAAAAACAGGTCTGGTAGGACAGGAGAGAAGGAGAGGCAAAGGATGCAGTGCAGAGATGTACCAGTATGGGATGACAAGGGATAGGATCCCAGTTTTGCACCGCAGACCCCACATCTATTAACAGCTCACCTGCTGTTAAGGAAATGCCAACCTGAAGCTGGACAAAAGTGGTTTGAGGGGTAGCAAAGAAAGAAAAAATGATATCTCACACAAGAGTAACATATGTAGCAAATTAGGGTGTTACCTGGATGTTACAGACCAATGAAGATAGTGCAAAGGTGTAAAGCACACAAGGGAAAATGACACCAAATGGATTATAGATTGAGGAGCAAACAACATCATCATCACATTCATAGCACAAGGCATGCCAAGTGCTGACAGCCATGTCACCACAGCCAAAGGCCATGAAGCCAGAATCCTCAGAGCTGGGGCAGCCTGGAAAGGTTGAGCACAACATTGGGAAGAGGGCTAGCAACTGCATGTGCATAAAATAATTTAAACTGCATTGCTCTTCTTTTCCTGTAACAATTCAGATTTTAACTAATAATGATGAGATATTAACATTTCAGTTATATTGATAAATTATTTGCACAAAATAAACATTGAAATGAAACATGCAAAAATTCAGACATATTCCCTTAAAAATTATCTCAACCAAAGGGAAAATCAGATTAAATGGTAACAAGAAACCTTTTCAATCTTTTTAAACTAATTCTATATTTCACAACATAAGAACAAGAATGTATTTGGTTTTGCATCGTATACCTGTAAAGGAAGCATGTGATATATATAAGTACAACTCTAAAATATTAACATCATGAAAAAAATACCCAAAACATGTAAATTAGAAATTAATGAGGGTTACAAATTTAATGAAATTCAGATTATGCTATTGAAATAGATCATAACTCTATCAAAAGTGTTTTACTAAATTGATGTGTTTAGACATCATTCATTGATTAAATTAACTTACATGCAACAAAGTAACCTTTAATAAAATGCAGTAACTTAAGATCTCAGATTGAAAGAAGAGCTCCAAATTGCCTTTTCTCTTTTCAGCCCTTAGAGCAAAATTAAAATCAAAGCACTGTTGTCAATTTACGACACATATTTGTACTACAAGTACATTTCATTTTGGGGACTCAGGATGCCACGTTATCATAGCCCGGCAAATTTTGCCTGATTTTTTCTAATTTCTTCTCACAGTATATGTAGGGGTGTCTGTTGAGGGGGGAGGGGGAAGGAGGCTCGAACAGAAGGTAGATGACCAGCTCTGAGAAATACAGATTGTCTCAAAGACTTGAATTCATCTGGATTAATTTCATAGGCTTTTCTGGATTCATCTGGACTCACTCCATAAGCTTCAAATACTTAAAATAAGACAAGTAACTGAGGAGTCCTAGATATACTTTTTACACTGTAGTTAATTACAGTTGCTATCATAAACATAATACAGTTTTGTAGCCCTGTAGGGCACTATTGCCATGTCTAGTCATGGGTCACAGCCTAAAACCTGGGTTGCAAGGACTCAGGAGTAAGGTTTGTCAGGTTTTCTCCCTCTGAACTGCTCCTAACCTGCTTACATATTTACCTTACTTGGTTTAGCTTTTGGCAACTATTTTTCTAGTTGGCAGATGACTATGGCTGTTGTTTTCTTTTTATTTTCCTACATATGTGTGGTAGCACAATGGTTTTAGTCTTAAAACCTAGTGGCCATAGAACCTAGGCAAGCAGGGGAAGGGTGCACGAGACATCAGAGCAAGGGTAGAAACTGAGTGTGCCTAACAATTTTAACGGCATTGTTATTATTGTTCTTTGTTATTATTGAAACTGTTCTGTACAGACATATTAATTCTTTTTTCTATAATAACAATTCATTCTTTTTTCTGTAATAACAATTCTTCAATTAGACTATTACGATTTCAATATTACTGACAATAATTCCTGTTTCCTCATTGTCCATAAACAAGATTCTGAACATAGTGGTAATAATACAATATACTAAAATAGTTTTAGAGATTAATTTAATGCATGCATTTTGAAGACAAACTATGATGGATAAAGATGGACCTCACATTCTTCTGATGCCTGAAAGATGCAATGCTATTTTCCATGTTATATTCAATAAATGTAGGGGTTATATAAGGTATGGTCATACAAATTTACATCAAAATATTATGGTTTAACATAGAACCATAGGCAAAAGCTCATTCTGAAATGAATAATTTGTGTCTCAAATCTAGAAATATTAAAAGGTCTAGTTACTCAAGTTAACTGGACTTAAAAACCCAGGTGGGGACTTATTTTCTGACTTTTTTTGTATGTGAAAGATGTGTATGTCAGTAAGAGGAGAAGGATACAGAAAGCAGAGTCTACAGATCCCTTGAGAAATCAAAACATGTTTGCAAAAGCTGTAGGAGGTAGTGTTTTAAAGAACTGACCATTGAAAAAAGACACATTTATATACACAAGGAAACATGAAAAAGACATCAGAATTGTTAGTGGTAAATCTGTGGTAGACCATTTGAGAAATTTTTCTTCACTCATCAAAGTAAAAAGAAAATGGAAAGAAGAAAATATAGTCATGAATAAAGACAAAGTAAATGTGACTAACACTGAACCAATCCTTTGTCTCTGTCTTAGAAAAGGAGGTTGGGGGTAAACACATGACAGAAGTTGTTAGACTGTTCAAGCCGAAGTGAAGTTAAAACTTCAGGTGGTTAATATGCTCTAGGTAGATATTAGGTAACCACAATCTGAAGTCATTCCCCCTGAAAGTTTGGCATCAATATTTCTCTTTGTCTACTGCAATGATATTACACTATTAAATAATATTTAGCTGAGTACCTCTGCTAAACATGCTAAACTACTCTTACAGTTTTATTTGTCAAAATGACAAGATTTGTAGAAAAAAAAGTACTGTAAATTTGTTGAGATTTCCAAAGAAAACTTAAAGACATGCACAGAAAAAGAAAAATTGTTAAAAATAATAATAAAAAAGAAACTGTCAGACTAGCGGAGGATGAGTAGCTGAGTTCCTCAAAGATTAATCCAGAAGCTTTTTAGTGTTTACCTTAATGAATTTGACACAAAAATAAAATCTTGATGAAAATTATTTAACATACGAGGCATAAGAGGCAAGTAAATATAAAGAACAATTGGCATATCATACAGAAATATATGATGATTCTGAGGACTACAGTAATAGAAATGGAATGGAATTTCACCGAGACTTGAAATCTTATGAAGACAGACTAATAATAATATTTTACACCATTAACTGTAAATTTATCAACTGCAACGACTCAGAAATAAAAAAGTCTAACACAATAGCAGTTTCCTGTGCTATTAAAAACTGACAATATGAAAATTAGCTGTGATTTTAGGTGTTTTCTGCAGGAAACTGTATGTTGAAGGACAAAACACTGTTTAGACAATTTTGCCTACAGTATCTTTCACCATCTTGGTCACCTTTGTTAAACCAAAATCAAAATAGAGTTGTGAAATAAAATGACAGATTATCAAGGTAATGAAGAGGCATTGAGAGAAGACTTGGAAAGTTTTTCTACACTAAATAAACTAATGTCCTAAGGATACAACTAGAAGAAAGAGGGAATAATCAAAGAACAGCGACAAAAAGTATTTAGATAAAATAGGTGTATGCTAGCCAGGAACAGAAAGTCTATCCATGTAATAAAGGGTTTTTTAAGCATCAGGGAAGCTAGCTTGTGGACTAGATTCCTGTAAGGAGTCATTTTCTTGAAGATCTGACTAGTTTAAGATAGGACATAGTATTTTATTGAAACAATTTTCTGATGTTGCTTCCTTCAATAATATATTAAATGACATGCTGTATTATTTTTGCTTGTAGTTTCTTACATTTTTTATGTTTTACTGTTTATAGTATTAAAAGGAAACTTGATCTGAAAGAAGACTTTTGCCACACACTGCTACCCTGCCAGTCATCATGGCTGGGCTTTGCAAACGAAGATTTGGGAAGGGCTCTACCCACGTTTGCTGCAAGTGCGCTGGTGGCTAAAAAGGCCAATGCGAGACAGGCAAGTCCGGTTGCAAAAGGCACAGTGGAAAGTCTCCACAGGCTGTATTGGCGAGGCACGGTTCTTTCTGCATTATCTTTTCTTCTCAAGACTGATCCTGCGTGCACTCTCAAAGGAAGCAGCAGCGTTATAGATGGTGTGTCTCCATGCCTCCTGATTCGAGGCCAGAGTGGACCATTGATGGTGGTCAATATGGCCAAGGCTGAGGTGTTGTTTCAGGGAGTCCTTGTATCTCCTCTTCAGGGCTCCTCTCTTGCAACTCCCCATAGAGCACAATCTTAGGGAGGCGGTGATCCTCCATCCTGGAGATGTGCCCTGCCCAGCGCAGCTGCGTTCTCAGCAGCATGGCCTCAATGCTGGTGACCTCTGCCTGCTCAAGAACAGACACATTAGAGATATATACTAGAATTATTAAGGAAGATACATGTTTCTCTCCATGTTTTCCACATCCATTGCAGGTTTAAACTTGCATTTTTGCACAGTACAGTTGAACTCAGACTAGGATCAATTCTAAGTATTTCATATGGAAATTTTTCTTTCTTTATATTATGTCTCCAGAAAGCGTTTGGAATATCTCTTATCAGCATTGCTCACCTCACATGTGCAATTAGTCAGCTCAGTACTTTCTTATTGTAGGGAAGAAGAATAATGTGAAAATTAATGGATGATTAAGGAATATTCTTATATCTAATGACCTTGATTTAATGTGTCCTTGGGAGTTACAATTTGCTTTAGCTTACAAGTTTTACCTCCTCTGTCAAATATATCTTCTTTCTCATGTTTATAGGACCCATAGGACTGCTTCCTTCTATTATTCTTTTAACAGACTTTGAGGGTTAATGCTCATGAAATCATTTTAGGACTCACGCACTTTTCACATGTATAAAAGTGATTCATGACCTGATATAATATAAATCTTGATACAAACTTCCTCTTTCTGTACCTCTCAAGCTCTAAAGTCAACATATGTATCACCTTTTAAATAAGTTTGCTCATTTTAAATTCTTTGTCTTGCTTTCACGAGAACTGCTGCTTATCAGGGAGACTCATCTAGCTCTGTGTAGAAACAATCACTTAGTCCTCTGTCAGAAAAAGCAGACATTGTTATGAATAGTAAAACTGTTAAAGCTCCCATTAAATTGAAGTAAGCTACCAGAGTTTGAATGCGAGATTAGTCAAGACCTTTGTAGAAAAAAAAGACCTTATTCTCAGAGCTGTTAAAATATCACATTCAGATTATCAGAGTAGTAACCCCTTGAAAATTTTTTGCTGCCCTGCAATTAACAGATTTTTTTTAATTATTGTCAAAAAAGGGACCCCTTTTTTGGTTGGTGGTTGTTTTTGTTGTTAATATTAGTCATTTCTTTAGACATTTGGGATACTGGAAATAAGTATTTAATGTAATTTTAATTTGTAAAAGGCAATATTGTTTAATTCCATTACTTTTCACAGACACATTCTAAATCTTTAACTTGAGTAGCTTTTTGATGTGCCTTTGTCCCTTGTTTTCTCTTGGAAAAAGTTTCTCTTTGTCATAGAATTCTTTTAAGTAGTTATGCTTTTGAAAATATCCAAAGGCCACTCTAAGAGAAGGCAAATTAATGAGTTAGGATATGAGTCAAACTAATTTCTGCTGGTCAGCAAGGGAAACTAAAGGAACAAAATATGCAACAATTTCAAGATTCCTTTCCTCTGGCATACTTGGTATTGGCTTCAGGAATTAAGGACATTTAGTGCTTTCTAGCTGTGCTGGCCTCACCCTTCTCCAAGCACTTGAGAAGTCCTTTCCCAGGAGTATTTTAACATGGAATTTGTACCTAAAACCTGCTTCTTCTTTATCCATCAGGAATCAATCCTGTTGTGCCTTCCAGGCTCAAAGCTATCTGTAGGACTACATAAAAACTGGCTGTAGAAGGGCAGCTAAAATATTGTGGGACATGCTTTTTTCTTATCTGCAAGGCCTCTATATTGCATGGTTGAATGTTTTAAAGTCTACCTTGAGAGATGTGAATGCAAACATAATAGATCCCGATATGTTTTCCCCAGATTCCTGTTGCCTTCCAGTTGCCAAGTGAATTTTTTGTGTTTGGGAGTGATATTAAGGCAATGAAATTTCAAGCCTGAAGTTTAGATGTTGCTTAGAAAATGCTGGCCCAGTTAGATTAAGGAAAAAGCACTAATTTTATTAACTTTTTTTATTTATTATTGCTGTCCTGAATTTTAAAGTAATAGGAGGTCTGTAGTAAGTTTTTCTTTTCTTTCACCTTTTCTTAACATGATCATTCTCTAATTCATTTTTTTTCTGAACCTTACAACCTGCCTTACATTTTTGTCTTGTTCTTATTGATTTGGTTCTATATTATCTGAGCTGCTGAGTTACTGCATTTAGAATGGATAATGGTTTGGCTCTATCTGATTTATTTAATGTAAAATGTGTTGGATAACAGATAGATCAATTTTCAATCTGCTGTATAAGATTCAGATCATATCTTCACAGTACCTGCTCTTACATGCATATACAAAAGCACATACTGCCTAAAAGCAGAGAAACTTAAACTAAGAAGATCAACATGGAAATTTTTAAAATTTCTTCTGCAGCTTGATGGTAAGTAGGGATGAGTAAACTAGCATGAGTAAGAAGGAAACTAAGACTTCATGCAACATATAGCAGCAAAAGTACATTTCTGAGAGGAACGATTATTTTAAGTATACCAAATAACTTTCCCTCTTCTGTATTTATAGGGGAAAAAAAGCCACACAATGTTTCTGTAATCAGTAAAGCAAGAAAGGGAAAGAGAGACAAGTTTTCAGAAAATAATTCATATTTTTTTCTATAGAGTATCTGTTTCTTTCCATTGAACACAGCAGAAATCAAAAGCAATTATTTTATTAATATAACGTAGGTACTTCAGTTAGGTACTGAAAGTTAGAACAATGAACATTTCTGACCATAGATCACACAATTTATTTCACTTTGTCTATGTTAGCATATTACAAACATCCCTCTAATCAGCCTTCTAAGCTTATGTACAGTTAACTTGTCCAGGCAGTAGGACCCCATGTGAGGTGACTAAAAAACATAAATGTTTCAAAGGACACCTCATGTTGAATTGGGAAAGGCATTAAAAATTGTTTATGATCATAGTGGAGATCTGTATTCAAAGGTATTGTCATGAAAAGGTCCTAAACATATTATTTCATTTTATGTCCACAGGCTCAAATTATAATAGTAACTGGGTTTTCATTTTGGGATTTTGGTACAACTACTACCTGGAATAAATGTGAATTTAGTCACGGCAGATGGTCTCTGCCTATCTCCTGGTGGGTGGATTTCACTCTCATATACTTTCCAGAAAAATAACTGTAGGAAAAAAGCATGTAATAATAACCAACAGCTGTCAAGTGGGAGCAAAATAGCTGCTACACTCCACTCAGGGGTGACTGTGCTTCAGTGATGTAGCACTGGGAAAGCTGTGCTGTATTTGTAAAGCACTGTAAGAGCCTGGAATGAAAGACTCTAATAAATGTCTATCTACCCAATCATAGTAGTAAAATATTCATTGTGTACTGGTAGTTACCATTGCATTTCATTCTGGTTGCCTGTTTTAAAAATAATGCTCCTTTAAAGAGCATGCTAAGTATAACACTGGTGCTACATACTTCTAGAAAGAAGAAATGGACGACGTGAGAAACTGGATTCATAGTAACAGCACAGACTGGAAAAATAAGTGATCAGCATCATCTCTGGCAATCAGTCTGCATTCAGCATTTCAATTTAATTATGAATTATTTTCAGAAATGCCCTAGTCACACAAAAGGCACACCTTTGTCTTCAAAATGCATGATTGTTCATTGCAATGTCAAAAAGCATCAATAATAGATGGTATTGTTGGGCAATGTGTTTAGCAAAACTTATTTGGACTTTACATAGTATATTACTGCAGTTCAGATGTATTTGTCACAAATATTTATTTCCAGTTTGGATTGGGGAAAACATGATAATTTGGATAAATTTCTACCACTGTGATTTAAACAAGTCCCTAGAAAATATTACTTGTTTCATATTTATGAATTAGTCATGCAGGTTTGTTGGAAAGACAAACCTTTGACCTTTAAATATATGTAAAGATGGGAAATAACCATAGTGACTTAAGAACCCAAGTGTGTGAATGTGATCTGACAGGTTAGTTGTGTTCCAGTATTTCAGGATCTTTCCTAAACAGACCATGAGAAAATCAAGTAATTTGTTCCTTTAATTTTGGATAAGATTAATGTCTTTTTTTTAAATGCAGTTTAAACAATACAAGCACGAAATAAGGACTACGGAGCGTCACAGACACGAGACTGAGAATGATTAGCTCAACAGTAACATAGGCAGAAAGAATGTTGGGTTTATCATAGAACCCAAATTAAACATGAGATGGCAATTTCTAGTTTTAATTTTGATTCGGATATTGTCATGGATCTTATTATTGTGAACACAAGAGAAGGTAATGAATCAAGCCTACACATTATTTATTACTTGATGAAAAAATGTCTAACAGAGGTCAGGTGCACCAGACATGTCTGTCCTCCCAGATCACCTGTAAGCTCTGGAATTCCAGGCTTGTTCTCTGTAGCTGACACCTTCTGCCATTCAGATTTTCAACTGTGAAATATAATAAAAGCATTTTGATCAGACATTTATCTCTGGTATAATTTCTCTCTTGCCTATTCTGTGGCACATTTGCTGAAAGGAGCAACAATTTCAGAGGTGTCATATACTATATTTGCTGTAACGGGATGGCTCACCTGCATGATGGTATGAGATGAAAATTCACCATGTGCCCAACTATATGTTTATGCTTGGAAGCAGGACTAACCTAACTGACCTTTGCTGCCTAAATGTAATCTAAGGATGTATCTTAGACATAATCTAAACAAGTAATCTAATTATCACCAGTCTTTCCTGTGGTCAATGAGAAAATTTCCACAAGTCCATTCATTCTGTCTGTTTGCACAGGGTACAAAGACTGCATTTAAAGTTTCAAAAGATATATTACAAGCTGTAAAAAGTGTAAAGTATGAAGCCTCTCTAAAGATTGATATAACATCCAAGCTAAATGCTTCCATTTAATTTAGTTAGTATTAAGTACACTGGTTTTTTGTGATACTTTCAGCAGTTTATTTCATTAAGTGAATATTTTCTTAACATATTCATCAAATATTTACATTAAAAATCACAGACTGAAAATGAAACAAATATCCTTTGATAGTCAAGGTGGTTTCCAGATTTGTATAATTGTTTTCTAATTCTCATAAAGCACATTTGCAGTAACTTAGAATTTCTATTATGTGTAGAGATCTTAAACCTGACCATCCATTCAGTCTTATTCAGAGTGCTTTTTGGTTTTTATACAACTTTTTTTCCTTAAATAGTATTTAAACTACACCTCAAATGTGATGGAAATTTCCCATTTTTTTTTAAAATGTAGTCTAATGTACTTCAGGTAAGACTGTACGAATGTGTTAAGATGAGTACCTACAAGTCAGATCATAAATTTAAAAAGATGGCAAAATTTACCAAGTTACTGGGGAAATCTGTTACTTGAAAAGAAAGCATCTTATACTTAAAAATTTGCTGTTTGATAAATTTAAATTACAAGATCATGCTCAGTAGAATATTAAAGTGTAAAAGATCAGGTTAAACCATATTAAATTAATAGCTTACATGATTTGGCAGTTATCAGTTCATTGACCATATATTTACATATTTGTCACTCAAAATATGTGAATTTTTTTTTATGAATTTGTCAGTATTTGGCAACCATTTCCTCCTGCTTATATGGAGGGATTTTTTTTGTTAAAGCAGGCAGTCATTTATCTACGGGATGGATTTGGCTTTTTTAAAATATACCTCTGTGCATATACCATATATATAAGTATGGACATAAAAGGTCATTTACCTGTTGGAGTGTGTCCAGAGAAGGGCTGCCAAGATTATCAGAGGAATGGAGCACCTCTCCAACAAGGAAAGTTTGAGGAAAATGGAATTGTTCAACCTGGAGAAGAGAAGGCATTTGGATGACGTAATTGCAGCCTTCCAGTACCTGAAGGGAACCTACAAGGTAGAGAGGGACTTTTTACAAGAGCATGTAGCGACAGGACAAGAGGGAATAGCTTCAAACTGAAAGACAGGTTTAAATTTGATGTGAGGAAGAAATTCTTTACTATGAGAGTGGTGAGACACTGGAACAGGTTGCCGAGAGCAGTTCTGAATCTCTGATCCCTGGAGATGTTCAAGGCCAGGTTGAATGTTACTGCCATGGTCTAGGTGACAAGGAGAAGTTAGGTCAAAGGTTGGACTTGATGATCTCAGAGGTCTTTTCCAGTTGATTCTGTGATTCTGTGATGGGGGTCTGAGCAACCTGGAAAGCATCCCTGCCCATGGCAGGGCAGTTGACACAATGACCTTGAAGGTCCACTCCAACCCAGGCCATTCTATGATTCTAGGACATAGGTAAGGTATATACAGATGTCTGCAAATATCCATAATAAATTTAATCCTAAATATCATACAATATGTAGTACCTAATCTAGTCTGTTATTTTGATACTTTAATAAAATGCACCTAAAGCCTTCACAAAGTCTCTTTACTTTTATTATGATTCAAAGACTTCAATTTATGCTTTTTTATTATTAGTTTACTACAGTAATTACATTAATGTTTACATTCCTTTACAGCATGTGTAAATGCATTTTGAATATTTAACATCTAACAATTTGAAGAAAAGGTTTAGCATTACTTAAAAACTGTTTGACAAAATCTGAACAGAAATCTCATTTTGCATCAATTGACTCAATGAGATAAGTGACTGGAATCATTCATTCATCTCAAATTACATTTTGGGAAATGCTTAGTTTTTATATCTAGTTCATTTTGGCACACATAGCTAGATGTATCAGCTGTTCAATTTGAATTTGGCCATCAGTCAAGAACAGTCTTTTGTTTTCAAAGTAGTAAATGCACTGTCGGTAATCCACAGAAGTCATCCACATAACATTGAGCCTCCTGTTTGTATATATTTTAAAATTACTCTTAGAGATTATTTGACTCGTCTACCTAGTTGCCCTTCAGAAGTAGAATTTATTGAGCTTTCCATTGCAAATTTTTAGTTTAATTGAAAATATTTTTAAATTATAAATTAGTCATTTCTGTCCACAATACTGAATAATCCTTATGGTAATATTTTATTAGTAGTAAAGATGAACATGCACTTAAAGGCTTTAGAGTTTGAGATTCATAGCTAACATTTTCTAATATTCAGGTAGATTCAAATAAGTAGGGAGTATAAAGCGGTAGAGTAGGCAAAGAAGATGATCAGAAGTCATTAACCCTGAAGACTTTAACAGTAGTTCTGAGGCAGTTTCTGTTTGCTGCAGGGCTGTGAAAATAGTGAAGATAATAGTATGTAAGGAATAAACACAGACAGCACATGACAGATAGTATAACTCGCTGTGTTGCATAAGGGGGGAAAAAATCACACTGCGAACCATAACAGTAATCACAAATCTTGAAATATTTCTAAACAACAGTTAGACATTGTGCAAGAAGGCCATGAGACTCTGGGGATAGGGTTATTGCAAACTAGGGCAAGAGTTCACAAGCAAACAATACTAGTCACCTATACAAGATTTGTACTACTTCTCTTATATCTTAATTTTCCACATCATTAGACTGGTTTTTAGGAATCTTTTTAAGTTGTTGGGTTTTTTTAGGAAAAAAACCTCTCAGGCTATTTCTTGTAATATTACTGTAATCACCAGAGAATCAAATTGACAATTTTCTGCAATTCTGATCTGTATCCATGACTTTAACAAACCAAGGGAAAAAGCTCAGATTTCATAATGTGACCTGCTGTTAGTCTTTTCCTGATAAGGAGACTTGACCAGCATTCACTTGATGCAAAGTGCTCTCATTTGTGACAGAAAAGAGTTCCCTGTTTTTCATTTTACTATACAACAAAAGGTGCTACAGCTTTTTGAAAGGCTGAATGAATAAGAGGAGCTAATCAGAGCTCCTGTCCTTTTGTCCTCAGAAAGACATGCTTTTACTGGTATAGCAGCTGTGTGAGTCCAGGAAGAAACAAAATATAAAAAATTACTTTGTTTTACTTTACCATAGTTTTAGTTATTCCAAAAAGAAAAAAAAAATCAATCTGTTATGGTTTAAAAACCACACCAAACCAAAAGAAAACAAAACCAGCTCAAACTTATAAAGGAAAAACCCATTAGCAACTCTATTGCCATTATTCCTTAATTATTACTCAAACGATTTTAATTTCAAATGTAAATGTTTTAGTGGCCACTAGAAAAACTTGTGAGCATTTCAAGTAAAAATCAAATATCCTTTTACCGGTGTGTCTGTGAGGCCTTTGAAGACACTACTTTGATGAACAAAGCCTTTTAGGAAGTATATTTTTGGCTCAAGTGTTTGGAAAGAACTTACACAGTGGGTGAAAGTTGCTATGGGCTGAAGTCTAAATGATGCTGGTTGCTGAGCCCTGGCTGTTTACAATTTATTTTACACTTTGTAGTATACCTCTTTCTTTCTTCAGGTCACTTTCTGCTTGTTCTGATCAATTAAATCAACACACAGATGTCAACCTTTCTGCCTTCAGCTGGCTCAGCCTATCAGTTTTCAATGCTAATGGCCTGTCTTTAAGTAGCTACCAGTTTTATTCCAAGCAAACCTCTTTCTCATAAATTTGAAGCCACAGGTGCTTCCAGTTGCTGTAGCAGATGAACAAACCAAACTCCTTTTTTAACTCGTTCTGGGCTCGGTTTTATTTTTAGTTTCTTTCACCTGCAAGAAGTAGAAAAAAATTTAATAGAGCAAAAGAACTATTTTTCCATGTGGTTACATTTTACTGGTATTTGAGAATTCGTAATAATACAATGTTTAGCCGATTTTTTTTCAGCTGATCTTTTCCATTTGATGCTCCTATGTCCATTGTCAGCTCTATTATCTTTGTGCTGTATGTCCTTTAGTAACCAGAAAGTAGAACATATTATGATATTCTGTGTTACAGACAGATGAAAATATCTATTATCACAGCTGTGAGAAAAGACTCAGCTATCCAAATTCCTCTACTTGGTAAAGTTCATATGCAATCAATCTCATTTTGACTTTACTTTTAAGTACCAACCAAACACTTACGTATTCAAATAACCAGGTCACTTCCCTCAAACAGATCCAGTAATAAAACTGGACCCCAAACTACCTGTGGTCACAATATTTTTATCATGAAAAAAGCAAGAGAGAAGAATGTTCTAGAAAACCTGTCCAGTGACACAAATGTACAAATATTCACAACCAAGAAGAATGCATCCTTTAACCTTTGTCTATGACTACAGCTAATAAGCAGGCACTTCATCCATAGCACAAATTCTCTAGTAACACCTATCTTTTGAATTTGAAAATAAATTAACAGTTTTACAAAATCATGGTGTGCGCAGATTTCTGCCGGAATAAAATGTTTCATTTGTTAAATTGTCTGTAATAAAAAGTTCAAGCATCTGAGTCATCAGATGTTTCAATTTCTTTGTCTTTCATTTACTTTTTTACATATTTGCTTTCATTTAGGAGAGATATTGTACAGATATTTGATTTCACCCTGGAATATTGAAAGGAAGTGTGTTGATTGTGAAATAATTTTGCAAGGGGAAGGTTCCATGCCAACAAGTGGAATGTAAAGAGGAAAACATACTGAAAACATGCATTGAAATAAATGTAAGTACAATAAAAATATTTCAAATATCAAAATACAATATTCACTGGAGCAAGATTTCCAAGGGCAGTTATGGATGTATATGCTTTGGTCTATCATTTTTACTGCCTTGACATAAAATGGAACCTTCAGACAAGGGTATGTTGTGTACATTTCATCAAAAAATCCTGTCTGTTGTATGTACAAGCGAGGATACAGTTGTTAAAGCTATTACAGGTGAACTTCAAATAGCAAGAATATGGAGAAGAAGCAGTAAGTGGAAACTTCACGACACTATTGTTTTCAAAAGTTGGGATTTTTTTAGAAATCTGGTCTGATGTCTTCAGTGGTTTTGTTTCAGTTGCAGACAGTATAGTTTATTGGTTTAGACTGTCCTGCTGCAGTATGTTTCAGACTGGCTACACAGAAGATACATTTGTTTTGCTGTGTGTTCCTACTCCTACTCAGTAATGCAGCACATAAAAACAGAAAAGCTTTATTTTTCAAACAGAAAAAAAAAAATCTCTTTTATGATTTCTCTCTGAAGTGTACATACATAACAGCCATCTCAGTAGGAAGGCAAAACATTGGAAACTACAATAAAGGAAAAGAAAATCAACAGTCTGCAGTAGCTTATGTGACTAGATCAAATTGGTTTGCTTTTGTCTTGGTATTTTCTGGGTTTTTTGCAATCACTGTTTTTCATCAAACTCTGTGTATCAATGTCTGTATAAGGTTATTTTTGTGTAGATTTCAAACACCATTATACCCGAACGACTTACTGAAAAACACACCAAAGTAAGTGTTGGTATTTGTAGAATGACACTTCTTTTTCATTCCTTGTACAATTCCTTTTCAGAGCAATGATACAGCAGTGTTGACCAGAGTTCTCTCTTGATATCTTTTGAATATGGAACATCTCTAAAAAAGCGCCTTGTTGTTTACGTGTACGCTACATTATTTTCTAGCAGAACTACATCCCAGGGGAGAGACTGCCTGTAGAGGCTGTTCTAACTAAATTGGATCCTGCTTGAGAGACTTTTTTTATTTCACTGCTAAGTGTAATGGGAAGTAATTTCTTTTTAAGAGAAGTTCTTAGAAAGGCTGTATATCTCTCCACAAGCAAATCTGTTGTGGTGCAGAGAGCATGGTTGCACAGAGCCTAATGCAAGGCCACAGAAGGAGGCTGCCTTGGTACCCTGGAGTTGAGCAAAGGCTGAAAGACATGCAAAGATGCTTGACAGCCTCCCACAGACCAGAGTTGCAAGGTAGTGTGCCAGGACTGCTGTGGGATCAAGTTTAGGATAATCTGTTTGCCAGACATTCGCACTGACACACAAATCGCTCTCATCTTAAGAAGACCTTGCAAATTGCTTGACATACCCTCTTGAACAGGTCTTCTACAGACAGTATTTTTTGTGTTTCCATTTTGGAGCAGGTCATCAGACTAAAGAAAGAAACTGTGGCAGAAAATTAATTCTGTTCCTTACCTTTGGTCAATAAAGTCTCCATGCAAAAACAATTGAAGATTTATTCACACTTGGAAATGTAGCACACAAATGTACAGACCTAGAGAAATCTGTGGGTATAGGAATGTTATTAATAAAGTGTTTTTCGACTCCAAAAGTAGAATACTGATTCTAAAAACATAGGGTATTGTGTACTTTCAAAGTCTTTTCATTCTTCCACACCATTTCTACATGACAAATATTCAGTAAGAAAGTTCTTCCCAGACCGCTATCAGAACCCAATGAGGATATTTTTCACTATATTTAGGTGTGTCTCCATTATAATTGCCTCATTTTATAATCATGCTGTAAGAATATATGCAAGGTTTTTTCCAGCTTTCGTTGCTGCCTGTGAATATATACATGTGGATATATAATTGCCTGTATATGTGTGTATACTTTTCCTCCCATGTATTTATAGCCTAATTCTGCTGCCAGTGGAAGTCTTGACAGTGAACTCAAATGATTCAGAACATCATCCTAATTTTTAGTTTCTGGTGCTCCTTTTGTGCAATTCTTGCTTTTCTATAATCTCATAATGACAAGATATCCTCGGCTTTCTGTCTGTAGTTTGCTTAATCTTTGCTTGTCTGTAGTTCTGCTGTACTATATCTTAATCTACTCTTTTGGACATGTCCTACATTTCCTTCACCTTCTTTTTTGTCCTTGCCTTTCTCTATTTTTACCTTTTGTTTTTAATCCTACTTTATGTTTTCTTCAGAGATTTTCAAAATGTTACACTGAGTTACCAGAAAATCCCTGCAGGGTTTCATTTTCTCACAACAACTTGGGAAACTGTTCATGCTGAATTCATGTCACTTGTGAATTTCTGTCTAAATAGACAAGATGTTGAAAGACTGAATGTGGAACAATTGCAGGTAATAACTAATTTTCATCTGATTCTGTCAGATATTGCCTAATTATACACTAATGGATAAGAAAAGAACCCATGGCATTAAATCCCCAACATTTTTCAGGTACATGAGGAAATTCTGGTTGCAGTTAAGTCATATATCTACATTACTAAAACTGACATGAAGAGATTTTCTGTTTGTCTTTGGGGAATTCCTTTGAAAGCTTCATCTCCCTATGTTATTTCCCACAGAAAATTCCGAAGTCTGACATTGTAAAAGCCAGCCTCTCTGACAGAGTAGTTGTGCATTGGTCCATCAGGAATACAAGGAACATCACCTTGCATTATACACAGCGAGTGGCCAGGTGGAAGTTCCTCACTCCTATAATGACAATCTGTTGCATTTCTTTAATGCCTTAGGTTTTCCTCTGAGTGTTTGGTTCATTCTGTACTAGAGAGTTACTTTTCAGAAGATATCTAGAAAAATCTATAAGAATACATATCTATACATGTTTAAAATTAAGTCTAATTTTCATCTGAAACCACCCTATGCCTGGATTTAAAAATACAGCTGAAAATAGTAGAAAATAGCCTGACAAACAAGAAAGGTATTTCAGAGATAAAGAATATCATGTTTTTGTACCTTGCCATAACAAAACTCCATCAATTTTCTTTATTTGCCCTCCCAAAAATACATGTTTACACAGCATCTTCAAATGTTTGTAATCTCAAAGTAAAAATTTCATTATATCAAAGGACTATCAGGGGTTCTGGTGAGAAACATTTCTCTCACCTGAAAGTGAAATCTGCAAACCCTTAGAATATGAGGTTCAGCATTAGGCTGAATATTCTGGAAGACATCTTGCTGCAATTTATGGTCAATAAGTGTCATTCCTTGAGTTCCCATGATATGCTGCTTTTTGAATACCTTTTTTTCTGACATCTAAGCAGTGATTTATTTCACTGACAAGTAATATAACAAGTTATATGCATGCATTCTTCATGGTTATTATGGGCTTTTTTTCTTGGCACCAATAGTTAAAATTTTCAATATAACCCCTAGGTTTGTATTTTATTAAGCTTATGAAACTAACTTTGGGTTTGAAACTTTCCAAACTTTACTTCAGTCTAGCAGTGTACTTTTGAAAAAGTGTCAGAAAATGAATTCATACTTTCCTGAGTAATAGAAGAATAAAAGTGTATAACAATTAGCATTTTTAAATACTAATGAGCAGTAATAACTGAAAACCAGCTGAGGTGGAAAGGGAATTACACATTTTGCATACAAAAAGTTATTACTTTTGCCGAAGTGACCTGAGTTAAATTATAGGTTTGGTCTCATATAGGCAATATGTGAGGATTTGAGGGAAAATTGAATCCATCTTAAAGCTATAAAAAGGACTGTTAAGAAGATCCTTTGAAATAGAGATTTTTCTAAAGGCTATATGCTATGTAAGAATAACAGCAGTTAAAGGGACAAAAAATGGAAGGGTATTGCCATTTCTTTTTACTCTAAGTCAAGTACATTGAAAACATTATCATTCTGATGACAGACCTGAATATACATGTTTGTAAATACAAAGTCTGCATGCAGACTTTGTGGATGCAAGTCAGTACTAAGTCTCCAGCCTAAGATGATGTTCAGAGAACTGGCTTTAGGGTACTCTCAGCCAGTGAGGGGCACACCATAGCTGTCACAGCCATCTTGTAGGATCTGCTGCCTTTGCAGCAACATCACATGGTTATCCCACCTATCCTGATAATTTCATCTGGCTGCCTACAGATGCAGACTGCGGCTACATCCATCCTTCATCAGGAAGTCTAAGTGTGCAGATCAAGGTAAACAAACAGCATGGATATGGTCCAGAACTAGTGCCTTCCTTACTGCTTGACTATCTGTGTACTGAGAGATTAAAATATTCTGGAGTGCACAGTTTCTTGGTAGTAAGATAAAGTACTGTGCACTCTGACCTTAGCCAAATTCTTCCTGCAAATGATATACAGTATCCCATGCAGTTGTATATGGGATTCATCAGAGAAATGCAGGCATCTGTTGGTGGTAATCATCTACACTGAGAGAGTCATCCTACACTCCCTTTGTAAAAAGAGAGAAATAGCCCCTGCCAGGGCACAAGAATTATCCCCGTAAGGTCGATGTCTGAAAGAGGTCTGATGAACCACTCTTCAAAAATACTCAGACCTCTCCCAGCTGTGAAAGCTCAGCTTGGCTATAAAATCTCTAAAGTTAAGTAAAATATATCCTACCTCTGGTGCCCAATTTATTACGATTTTTATTTGTGGGATATTAGTAGTGTCCTTGGTTATACAAAAATTCTAGTATCCACTTTTTCTCTTTTATCTATATATGCCTTTTTTGGCTTTTTTTGTGTTTTGGCTTATTTAAAGAGACTGAACTGCTAGTGATTAATGACTCAAACATTAGACCACCTGCAGTGACTGCCCAGGTGCTTATGGCTCAATCAACCTGTGCTTGGCTAACAGTGTGCAGAGTGGCCACCCAGGTGCAGAAGGCATGCACACCTGACACCTCGGGCTACAAGCTGGTTGTTAAACAAGATAAGGAAAAAGGAAAATCCTGTGAGGTGGGGTAGTGTTTCTTTATACTTACAGAAATGACTCAGCTGTGATAACACCCCTCAGGGGAAGCACCAGGACAATTTATCCATAGCCTAAAGATATTCTTCTCTGTGATGAGTCATAATGGATTCACCTGTGCTGACCTAACAGGCAGCTGTAACATTTTAGAATGTCAGACTCCTGAAATGTCCCATGACACAGTGTTACCTCATCTGATGTAGAACTCCCCATCCCAGGGGAGGTATCAGGAGCACTCCCAACTAACCTAAGCCAAACAAAAGACCATACTCAGACTTTACTCAACACCCACCCATGGGACTTTCCTTTTAACCTGGGTCTTCCACCACCACCTCAAAAGATCTGGACTGTGACCATCATTTTGACGAACAAACATTGAAATTGTGACAACCAGGTCTCAGCACTGTAATCCAAGTGCCTTGTGGATCCTTGCAAACCACCTGGAGAGTCCACAGCCCTGCTCTGACTGCTTTTGTCAGCACTGCAGCCTCACTTCATTGCCATGTTGTCATGGGTTTGACCTTGGCAAAATGCCAAACCTCCCCAAGACCCACCAGGTCTCAGTGAAAGGAAGGAAGGAAAAAAAAAATCCCTGAAACTGGAAAAAGCTATATACATATATTTACAGGAAAGTTACAATACATATACATACAAATATAAGAAAAACCAACAATAACTTCAGCCAAAGCTGTCCACCCCAATAACACACAGATTCCACCACTCAAAGCCCACAGGAAACAAAACTAAACAGGCTCCCCTGAAAGAGCACCCAGCAAAACAACATAAAACAGAAAAGTATTTACTTCCCAGAGCCCAGAACTGCTGTGGGCATCTCGGCAGGGAAGCGGCAGGGCCTGTCGCTCTGGGAGCAGCAACAGGGAGTCCTCCCCACCACACCACATGGAGAGAGGGAGGGCAAGAGAGCGAGGATACCTCCCCCACTAGATTTATACTCGACTTGATGTCAGATGATATGAAATACCTCTTTGGTTGCTTAAGTCAGGTGATACTTGCCCCTCTGAATCTACGGAGTGCCCCATGGCCCAAAAAACTGAGGCCTGCTAAATTTGGTTTCAGGCCTAACTAAACTAAGGCCTTAATCTAAGTTTTGGGGTTTATCTAACCCATCACATAAGTAAGTGTCTATCGGTATTGAATCCTACCTATTGGCAGTTTCCTGCCAGTGATGACACTCCAACTGTTCCTGCTGCTGTTCCATGCATGAGGGAGGCAAACCACATGAAAAGGTGTCCATCACGTCTCTGTCCTGTGGCCACGTGGGTTTTTTCCGGGCGGGGGAGGGAGGTTGGCTGCCATCTCCATTTGGTCTGGTGGGCAGGACCTGAAAAGTTTCTCCTCATCTGTTCTTTTAACCCCATTGTATCAGTATTGTTATTAGCATTTCTTCTTGGTAAAGTTATTTTTTCACTTACATCCAGATGTATTTGGTCTCTCTGTGTTAGAGAAACCAGGGGTGTTGAATCTGAGGGAGGAGACTTCTCTCAAACTGAGACAGGTAATATTGCAGAATATTACAGAATATTTATTTAAGGGAATTTTTTTTCATTACTTTACATATCTTATTTATACCTGTGATGGGTTGGATAAACCTCCAAAAACTTAGATTAAGGCCTTAGTTTAGTTAGGCCTGAAACCAAATTTAGCAGGCCTCAGNTCTTAGCAGAGAACAAGCCTAGCATTACTTTTAACAGAAGAGCACAGCAGGCCTTTTCCCAACAACAGGAAAGAGTAAAAGCCTTTAAAAATGTCCCATAGATGCTAGCTAGTATATTTTAACAGATAACAGTTTCCTTAACAAGACACGAGTTTCCCTTAACAAGCCACAGCCATGAGTTATAATAAATTTTAGCTCTATAAAGTAGTATAAAACAAACTTTTACATTATGCACCATATTGTTTTTTCCTCAGCTAGATGTATTGCAAATTTTTTGCTTACACAAAGAAACCAAAGAAGAAATTGAGGATAAGAGTAAACAAACAAATTATGCATTACTTAATTGAAAGGTCACAAAATTACTCAGAGCTCTGTTGTCTACAGAAAACTTAAATTTACTAATATTTATACTTTGACTCTTGACATCTGAGAAATTTTCTGGCAGACAGTTCTTGCATAGAGATGGGACTATTGTCACAGGAATCAGAAGAGAAGGTTAAAACTAGTTTTCTGCATAACCTTTTTCTTCAGAAATAAAAGGCTTGTGTTTTATTTTGAGTCTGTAGCAACAGAGGTTAGCACTTCAAATGCCAAAAAAAAAGAGAGCCTCAAGAGAAGACCTAGGATTTATTTATCTGAACATTTTAATTAATTCTTCTCAGAAAGAACAAATCACAAAGTAAAACAGGCAACAACTCTGGCTTATTCTGCAAGAATAAAATCTCCTTTTATAAAACCAGGAATCCGTTTATTGCATTCAAAGCTTGTCTGTAGCAATGACCTAAACCTGAGACAACTTTCTGCTACTACATCACGTGAAAGATCCATTGATTGCACCTTTGCCTTTTAAGTAAAAAATAAACACTGGGGAGTTTGGAACAAGATCCAGATCACTGAGGGGTTTTCATCACAGCAAATGACTTTTCAGATGGCATGGTTACAGACTAGGAGTGGAATATACAATAGTCAGGTACTGTACCTGGCATGTTAGGATAGCAAATGTCTATCCTCTGCCCTTCATGTTCTATAAATCTAGAATCTATTCTTTAAGAAAGGAATGTCAATAACCTACATTACATTAAAAGTTTGGGTTTTTTTTCCTTAAATTTGGCAAACAATAGCAGAGAATCACCTGATCTTTCCTGACTCCCAGTGATTGTATCAGAGTTTCTGCAGCTAAGCAGTGTTTTTCAGTCATGTTGGTTTTGCACTTTAAAAATAAGTTTATGTTTTCTAAACAGTCCTGCTTGTAAAACAGAAGTCAAATATTTCCTCTACAGCTCTAATAAAAATGACATTAACTGATGAAATACACTGAAATATGTCCAGTCTCTGAATATAAAATAATAACTGTTAATTGCTGAAGTTACTATACATACAAGTTACTTTAAGATAACTCCATATATATATTTAGAGCTATTATGACATACCCAAAAAGGAAAACTGTTTACAAATTCACACAAATTTAATGTTTTCCATTTAAGTGTTTAGAGAACCATTCAGGTGTATTTTGTAGAAAATACATTTTTTATTCTTGATATCTTTTACAACTCTGTTTCAGAGTTACATATCTTCAAATATTAAGAAGTACAGTTAAAACTCATTGCAAAACTTTCAATATTCCTTACTAATGCAGTTCCATGTACTGTGCGATGTCATGAGCCTTGTTCAAGATCATGAGTTGTGGGTCTTTTGACACTGACATCCTTTTGAACTGTGTCTTTGTGGAGACAGTAAGATGCATTTATAGAGGTTTCTGTGCAGTGCAGGGTCTGTATGTTGTGAAATAGGACAGATTGGTAAAATAAGGATGACAAAACAGATTCCAAGAAATTCTTTCTTTAAGGATTGTCAGGAACAGCTTTTGTACTTTTGGGTATCTGTATGTTTTGTGGAAGATATTTTATTGTCTATAGAGTATTGGGGTGAACTGGGAAAATGTATTCTATATCTTCATCTCTTTCAGTGATGATCCACAAGGCTTTTCAAAGTCTATCTGTTCAATGCCTTTTCTCATAAAATATTTTAAGGTTTTCTAAAACAATGCAAGTAGGAAAAACCCCTACAGTTTTGTGAGGCTGAAATTTATAAATTATAGGGTATGGTGTTTGACATATCAGTAATCAGCAGGAATTCTGTTACTGGTTTAGGCACAGAAAAAAAATACGTGGAAAATTATAAATGTTTTATTTGATGCTTTATAATTACATAGGTGAAAATACAGGCAAGCTTTAGGCACACAGTTCCTAAACTGGACAGTTATCAATTGTTACATTATCTTTAATGGCACAAACAGAAGTGTATTCATTGAAAGACTCTACTATTTGCATGTCAAAAGGACTTCTGGAATAAAATGAGCTGTTTGCTACACTTGATTCATTTCTCAATAAAATGGGAAATACAGTCTTTGAATGGCTGTCTGATTTCAAAAGAACCTGCAATTATTTTAGATAAAAAGAGTCCATAGAGAGAGTGTAGTAGCACCGTCTAACCAAACAGGACAATGTGTTGTTAATTTTTTACCTTCTAATGTTCCAGGCTGTCAGAAATTTTTGAAGTGACCTTTTATGCTGCAATATATTTTCTATTTTTTGTGTCAGACTCCGATTTTCCTGGCCATGTGAGTTGGCACAACTGCTGCTAATGTAAACTTTTCACCTGAGCAGCTGATTTATGCACGTGCCTGTATACACAGGCACAGAGTGGCAATGCTTTGCCAACATTCAGAGAATGAGAACTTTACTGTGCTACATATTACATCCCTCTGCCCTTCT
This sequence comes from Scytalopus superciliaris, assembly GCA_013400415.1. NCBI lineage: Eukaryota > Metazoa > Chordata > Aves > Passeriformes > Rhinocryptidae > Scytalopus > Scytalopus superciliaris. The sequence continues at coordinate 132,555 of VXBX01006665.1, forward strand.
TTCTTATTCAAACACACATTGGAAATATTTCTCTTTTTATTTTAGACAAAAAGAGAAACCATACCTCAAAGTTCAGAAACAAGAGCAACTAGTGTTTCCTGGATATATCTTTAATGTACTTAGAAGAAAGGTATTTCCTTTCCAAAGTAAATAAAATCTAATGGTAAATGTACAGTAGTCTCTAGAAATGTCTATTTTTTACCTTCTTCACAATACAAATAAAAATTTCAGCCCTTCAAATTCTGTCCTCTAGAGACTTTTCAGCCATTAATGAATTGCTTTCAGAGACCTATCACATTAACTCTCTGAGGCAAAAGGGTTTGAAAGGGTTTGGAACAAAGAACTTAAACTAGGCATCTAACAGATTTGCACAAGCAATTTAAAATCAAATCTCTTTTTACCTGTCCACTCCCAGAAGAGATATTCAATCCAATCATGACTAACACTGAAAGAATTCCAAATTCGTAGGGGACCTTATTTTCCTATGCGAGAGGCGTGAAGCTTACTATAACCCCTTTTCCTTGCAACCTACCCCCCTTACAGAAGTTTAGCTGCTTCCAACCAAAGTTCCAAAGGTCAAACTGATATGACCCAGCTGAATAACTTTGACTTGGACTACTGAGAAAATTGCAAAGCTGTGAGATGTTGATGCAGAAGGATCTCTGGAGTCATGCCAAGATCAGAGCTGTATAATTATTGAAAAAGTCACATCAAAGATAAGCTTATTTTCAATACCCATGTCAGTGTGAATGTTATTGACATTATTCAGGAAGGAATAAGACCTTTTCAGAGGTGATTGCAAAGTAAGAAATCAGGTAAAGGCTACATTAATTCTAAATTTATACTGCAAAGTTGTGATGAATTGCTATTCATGAATATGTTACATTCTGCACAACTTCTCCCAGCCTTCTGGGCTGCATGCACCAGGATCCCAGTCTTTTTCTTCTGTTCCTTATGCCAGTTATACTTCATGGAAACATGTTCAATGAGAAAGAAGTTCGCTGTAAAGGGAAGGAGTGGCACAAGTGCACTGCTCAATGCCACCCCAAGACTCAAGCCAGAACATGGCCAGAACATGCAGAGGATACACCAAGGGGTCTGAGATTTCTAAGTCCATAATGATAGAGGTCAGAGACAGAAGAGCTGAGGAAAACAAAACTGTCCCTGCCTGGGTGGCACAACTGGGAGAACATATCTCTTTTGACAATTTAGCTGGCTGTGGCAGAAATCAGAGCAGGTAGCTAACATATGGCAAGAGAAATTAGTTGAGGATGTGGCTGGAGGGAAGGAGTGGATGCCAGGACCTAGATACAGTTGAAAGGATTGGGGGAAAATGAGGCAAAGGGTCAAAATAAATCAAGGAAGTTGTGACATTTGATTGAAGAAATACTGAATTGATGGTTAGAGAGATCACAGATGTGCTAACATATCACACTGTGCTTCCACACATGAGTCAAATAATATATGACCCTTTAATCCTCTAAAAATTTTTTTCTACACCTCTGAGACAAAATTGGAAGGTCTATCCAAACAGTGCTTGTTCCTGATATGTGTCTACAATATTGTAGGTTGAGAGCCTGAAAGAACCTCTGTGTCACACAGTCACAAGCATTCACCAAACAAAACGCTAACAGCTAATCAGAAAAACTACAAAGAAACCCAAGCATTACAAATTAACTATATTCTACTAAAGAGTTGGTTTTCAAAATTGTGACCCAAAAAATCTTTCCACCTCTCAATCAGAAGTTCTATGGAAAGAGAATAGCAACATGAAGGGCTCATTATAACAACACTTGTACTTCTTGAAGAGGGTTCATAGGTCAAGAGTAATGTTAGAAGAGTGTGTATATTATATGACACTGTAACTGAAGAGAGAAGAAGGCATAAATAACAGAGATATATACAAAACCCTGAGGATTTGATTTTAATTATACATCATTACTAGCTGTGTTGACAGAAGTGTTTGTGCATATGCCACTGTACAAAGTGAAAAAAGAGTTTCAATAGGTGGTTTTGATATATGTCCACATCCAGAGAAAACTAGTAGGAACTCTTAAGATAGCTATTTAGCTAGTTTGTCTGTGCCTGCAGTACTAGGTCTAGCATGCAGTGCCATTAGATACCACTGATATAAGACCAATCAAATTAAAAATTTCTAATTAGTATCTCAGTTGTGCAACCCAACACTTATTTTTCCTTGAATATATATTGAATGAGATATCTGTGGCTAGTTTCCAAATTAGCAGTATAGCTCAGAATTAATGTAATTTTTTTCTGTTGAATATCAGCAAAATGTGTAGTAAGCCAGTAGGAGCGTTGTCCATTTGCAGCAGGGAATGCCATACAATCTGCAAGGAAACTTCTAAATTTACAGTTGTAAAAGAAAGGAAGGAAACATCCTCATTTTGCACATTTTGTACATTGATAAATACTAACCAGAAGAAACTCCATAATGTCTCCTCACAGACACTAGTAGTTGCTTTTGGAGGTAGTTGACATTTTCCAAAACTTACTGAAACCTAACCAAAGGTTCAACATTTATTTCAGTATTCTTTCTAGTTTTGATAAACACTTTTTGTCTCGAAAAATTTTGGAAATTCTCAGGTCTTTATATCACTGTTAATTTGTATTCAAACAAAACATTTCATTATAGAGTCTGAAATTAAAATATGTCCCATGAACCCAAGTTGGTCCTCAAGCAGTAATTTACCTACAGATCATTTGGGCTCTTTTCCTAGACTCTTGGCATGTATCACTGCAATACATTTAATCATTTAAAGTGAACTGTAGACTTTCACCAGTTTTGCTCCTCTGTTCTGAGCAGCTAACAGACTCATTGCTCACAGTGCATCAAGGCTTATCTTGCTGCTCATCTGAAAGAGCTAAGGCTGTGACACCGCCTTGTTCACCAGTTCCAGCTGGCTGGTTGATGAGCTTCCTGATCCATCTGCTCTCTGTCTCTCAACACCAACTCCTCCCTGAAAATGGCAGAATACTTGTGAAATCACTTCCTAGTCCTCTCCCATAAAAATGAATCAGGTGATATTAAAAAACTAAAATTTAATATCACACCCAATCTCATGAATCTCAATGTAATCAGCATTCTGGAAGCAGTAGGCAACAAGCAGCTGCACCCAGGAAACTAATCAGCTAATGCAGTTGCTTTTAAGACAGTGTATGTTCTCCAGCTTGGGATAAAGCCATATAGAATACCCCATCATATATAGAAATAAAATCTATTAGTCTTGTGATGTTATGACTGGACTGATTCCTTAAGTGATTTTCTTAAACCTTTTTAAAAAGAAAGGGTGCTTGGATACATTTGCCAGGTTTGGATGATTAGGAGCAAAAGTCAGAACAAAAATTTAAACTGTCTACCCAATAAACTGCTTTTTAGCATCGTCACAAGCAGCATGTACAAAGTCCAGATCATGGATGACAGGAATCAGCTGTATATGACATCTATGGCATAGTGTGATGTGTTCAACACTAGATTGAAGAACTCAAAGGAATACTGATTTTCAGGATATAAAGTGATCCGAGTGCAAAAAAGTGTTCTTTTTGAATACTGAGTATAAAATGTCCTACGATCAATGTTTGCCTCCCATCAGTCACAAACCCTTGTGATAATACTTGATCAAAACTACTCTTTCTTTCTCACAGCAATAGTTTTATTTACGTAGAATTGGTAAGAAAATAAATTTTAAAAACAGAAAGCATCTCACTATGCAAGACAAAGTTCCTAGGATACAGGATTTTTTACAACAGGAAATATCCCCCTCCCATGGCTGGGCTTCGCGAATGA